>WBMY01008198.1:724166-798544 GCA_013397315.1 Donacobius atricapilla
TTTCCCACTTCTGTGTGTTTGTGTGTCTGACCTGTGCAGAGACGGCTGAAACTGGACAAGTTCTGCAATATTCAACCCTCTTTTGTCTTTCTGTAACAGAAAGCCTTTTAGGCTTCAGAGATGAAGTTAGTATTTTATAGGCCTTTCCTTTAGCCCTCTCCCATGATTTTGACCTCATTTAATTAATATCTTTGGGTTGATCTTTTTAAGCAGTGCAGTTACTTACCCCGCATCTCTTTAGCTTCACTTTTACAGCCTCAGTTTTTAGAGAAGAGATACCAGAGAAATTACCAGGTTATTACTTTGTTTATAATGATCTCTTGTCCTACTGGATCTCTTTTCCTGCCTGGGGAAGTTGGAACTTGCTTTTACTTTGTGTATCTTTATTGCAGAAGTCTGTTACTGTGAATGTGGTCACATTATGAACTTTTATTGATAAATGTCCAATACTCCTCCTTCTGATAGGAGCAGCCTCTGTGCTTTCATGAGCTGCTGTTGCTGCGTGATGTGAGAGGAAGGAGAGAGAGGGCAAGAGCAGGAGGGTCTGCTGGGGATAGTTTTCCTTTGGGAGTTAGGGGAAGATTTTCCTTCATCACATTAACAGGTGTGTTTTAAGAGCCTGAGAGAGGCAATTTGCTCCTGGAGAGTTTCTACAGGCAAAGCATGAACTGTGAAAGGCTCTTAGCACCAGGACCAAACACTGCAGCTCTGCCGGTCTCATTGTCCCTTCCTTCTGTTGTCCCACGTGGCCCTGGCATGTCACAGCCAGCTTTGAAGGCAAAACCTTTTTGGGTGTATGAGACCAGGCTGCACTTCTGGAATTGGTCTGTAATTCTTCTCCTTTGTGTGCTGAGCTTCGTAAGAAGCCATGCTCCCTCCTCGTTATTGAAATGTCACATTCCGAAACTCTCCTTTGTATGAATTTTCGTATTCTGTTGCTCTTCAACAATGCTTCAAAAATCTTTAAGGTCCCTTCCAACCCCTTAACATTCTGTGAATTCTTAGCTATGGTAAAATAGATATGTGCTTCAGAGCCGTACAGCTGACTTACTTTGTGTTACTCCCTCCAAGCGAGAAATAAAATGCAGCTTTTAAAAGAGTGGAAGTCAGACTTGAATATTGTGATTTTTTTTTTTTTTTCCCCCCAGGTACAGTTAGTGCTACCTGGAAGTTTTGCCTGGGGTCTTGGAGGGCACTCTGAAGTTAACATGCAAATCTGGGGAAAGCATGTGGTGCATATAAATTCTATCCCAACTTTTCCATGGAAGTTTTTACCAATTTTCCAGGAATTGCTCTAGCAATTTAAGTGTTACTTTTGAATATTCTGAGGTGAGATGCCAGAGGAAGACCTTGTGTTATTTTAGGTCTTACCTTATAGCTTAGTTCTTGCATAGCAGGGTTTTCATTGATGTGAGTATGAAAACATGATGTGAAGTGCTTTAATGACGATGACTTAGCAGATGTTTCTTTTCTCCCCTCAAGAAATCCATCTTCAAAATTCATTGTTCAGACTGAAATGCAAACATTTTTGTTATCCTTGTTTCTGTCCCACTTTTCTCCTTCATATCCTCACCCCCACCTCACCCCCCAAGATTTAATTGCCTTCTCACAAGAATATTTACTTTGTGAAAGTATCCACAAGAAGAGAGGCTAGAAGTGGTAGTCAAGTGATAGGCTTCATTTTGTACCAAGTCATACACAATTTAGTTTTCAGATAACACAAGAAAAACCCCAAACAAGCCCAAAATGCAATATAAGTTGTCAAAAAGCTGACACTCTAAATACCAGAAAATATTAACATCTATTGTCAAGAAAAATACAAAGTATGAATCACTCCATCTCTGTGACACATTTCAAAACTGCTACACACAGCACAAACTATAGTGTTTGATGCTATCAGGGATAATAGTACTTGAGAGTTCCTCTCTGAGCACCCAGCCTTGCTAGTAAAATGGTTCAATTGTCTTGGCTTACACTCTAGAGCTGCAGAAAAAAAATTGCAAAGATTTTCTGAGGTCATCTTTGCTAAAAATGAGAGCTGATAAAGAATTATTGTTAATAACTTCAGTAAGAGGGGGGATAGTTTCATTTTTTTTTGTATTATTACATTCTTACTGTAAAACAAAAGTTATATCTGTATTTAAATTTTTGATTTGTTTTCTTGGTACCTTGCAGAATATTTCTAATCTGATAGGCCCCTTTTTTGTCAGTTCAGTTATGTCCTACACAGTCCTGTATTTTAATTCCTTCCGTTGTCAGGTTCCTGATAGGCACATCAGGAATGATTCCTGTGCTCAGCAGCCATGTCAGTCCTAAACAGAGGAGTCAGAAATATGTCAGGGAAGGCTAAAATATAAAAATCTTGCCTGTCTGAAGAGCTTATGAGGAATTGCCCTCCTTTAGCAAGGCCATCACCTTTGATTTTTTTTGCATTGCCCTGAGCTGGGGGTCTCGTGTGCTTTGAGCAGGGGCAGAAACAGCTTCAGGGAGAACTGGAGGAGATGAAAGTCTTTCTCTGAGTGGCCCCTTGCAGTCAGCACCTGCTTTCAGTTCCAGGGAGAGCAGTGAGAGATGAGTATCCAGAGTGGTTCCTCTGTATATTCTGGAACAGAACAGTTCTATTTGGCAACAGCGAAGGGAAAAAAAATTAGTTGTAAAGATTTGTGTGGGGAAACCACGGTTATTTCCAGAGAACATTATTCAAAAGAGAAATAAGCACAACACTGGAAGATTGTAAATTATACAGGGGGGTGGTGGGAGGAGATTTGTTATATTTTCTTGAACTCTGTCAGGCTCGGTGCTGTGACCACTTCTCTGGGATTTAAATTGTTAAAAAAATCTTCATTTTAGAGGGTGTTTGGTGTTTTTTTATGTGGTGTTTGTGGTTAGGTTTTTGGGGGCTTTTTCAGGGTATTTTTGATGGAGTTTTTGTGTTTGGTTTTTTTTTTTCAAGGGGGATGTGTTGTTTGGCTTGTTTTGTTAAAGGGAAAAAAAAATCACAGTTCATTTTACCTCTGGGGAAATGCAGACATAGTAGTAGGGAAAGCACTGTGACATTAATCCTGTATTTTTTCTATTTATTATTCATATAGAAGAAAGAAATGTAATTTCTGCTGTTAGTGCTGACTTTTACCCTAACTGCAGATGTACAGTTCCTGCCTCTGTAATAAAAGTGAGACAGGAGAATCTCTGGGAAGGGTGGTTGCAAAATCCCTGTGGTTACTGAATGTTGAAATGGAGCAGGTAGCAAGAGGGAGGAGAGGCTATAGAACATCGTAGTGCCTGTTGTAAATATATTATCCTATGAAAATAAGAAAAAAATAATTGTAAATTAGAAGAGAGAACATTGATCCTTACCTAGGTTGTCTGGCATACAGAATGCATCTTTGAGGATGAAAAGGTCATTGCGAAAGCACTTTCAAAATAGAAAGGCATGGTTTTCTGTGTCTCTGGTGTTAACTGCACTATTAAAAACACACACAAAAAGGTTTTTTTTAAATTATGTTCTGTTTAGGTTGTTTGCATTATTACAATGTCCCAATTGCCTCCAGATGTTCATTAAGGAATGCAAATAGTGTGCAACTTGTAGTTTCTTCTTTTGACCCTGCACATATAAAGGCTCTGAAAAAAGATGGCAAGGAAGTGATTCTGTTCAGTTTCACATTTTCACCAGCAGGATTGCATCCCTTTTATCCAGACCCTGATGCCTGTACAGAATTCTAGGAGTCAAGAGACCTCCAAGGGCCATTAGAGACAGAATTACAGAGAGCCCAGCTGAGTGTGCAATTACTATAAAGCCTTTTTTCTTAAACTGGTTAACTTGAAGACATTTGGTGGATATAATTAAAGTAGAATGGGAGGCAACACAATTATTTTTTTTCCTGGTTTTATAAAGAGAGGTCTGACGAGAGATTACTTTTGTCCAGTAAGATCTACTTTAGTTCCTTTCTTTAGTGAAAGAGCAAAGGATGGTGCTGCAATTAAATCCAAAGACATTAGAAGGGTAAATCCCACTTTTTTTAAGGAGGAAAAATGCATATTGGAGATGACGGTGCAATACAGTAGAATAACTTCCAAAGACAGTTAATGTAAGTACTGCTGTTGGAGAGAGGTGAATGATGTAGGTTGAAAATTATGGTTGAGAATATGCAGTCTGGAGCAAGGCAGTGCTAAAAGAACATTAAGGTGGCCTGTTGGTATGGTCTGATTTCTGCCATGACTTTATGTTATTTTTGAAACTTCTTTTTGGCAGAAAGCAAGATTTGTGCAAATTGCTGATGATATAAGCAGCACGTTGGATGATATAGCCTGAAAATGAATACACTAAGAAATCTTCAAATCAAATGCAGTTGTGTCCAAGAGGAAACAGTTTGGATCAGAAGTGTTCTGTAGCTTGCTGCCCAGGCTTGGCAGCCCACACTCCCTCTGCTCTGTGTTATCTCATTAACATTATTATTTGGGAGCCAGAGTCAAACACTTGTACTGCGTAATAGTTATGACTACTTGACACAATGTCAGCAAAATGCATTTTTTTAAATGTAATTACAGTTTTGACAGGAAAGAGAGGAAGAGGCAGAAAATGAGAAATTAGTTATTTCCTGTACCTCTGTCATTGCACACATTAAGCTTCACTGGTACATTTTGCATGATCTCATGGCAGCCCCTTCACAGCTGTCAGATTTAAATACAGGATGAGCCAAACAAGGGATGATGAGTTAGAAATGTTGCTGGTTGAAACAGTAGACCTTTTAGATTTTCTAAATCACCAGAGATCTGAGACAGAATATTGATCTTGCTGGGGACCTGGAGTTGTAAAAATAGAAATTTTAAATAAAACTTTCCTAAATTTTCAAGTACAAATTTGCACCCATTAGCCTGGATTCTCTGTAGAATAACAGTGAAACTTCATTATCAAAGAGAAGGCAGTGGAAGGTAATTCTTCTAAGGATTTAGGATCATAATAAAATAAAGTTCACGTTGTCATGGTTTTTTTCTTTCCTCTTTCAGAAAAAAAGAGGTTATTTTCTCCTTTAAAAGAAAGATTCATTCTTAAAGTCTTTAATATGGAGCTCAGATTTCAGAGGACAATGATCTCTGCATACAGGCAAACATCTGCTACCAGACCTCCATCTGGGATAGATACTGGTGAGGTTAATGTCACGATGAAAAAAAAAAAAAAAAAAAAAAAAGAAAAAAAAAAGGTCTAGTTTTTCCTCTGTCATCTTGGAAGGAGCCATTCATTAAAAAGTGGCATGACTGCTTATAAGAATCAAATAATAAATAAGGTTTTCAGCTAAGTATATTTATTCAGCACTGCTGATGGCACTATCTAAATCTTCTCATAGGGTTTTAAAAAAATTAGATAAATGTATTAATTCTTTCATATCTTTGTATTCGCATAATTTGATGAACTGTTATGCTCAATTTGGATTGTTATACAATTGCAATTCCCAGTGAAATCAGAATTCCCAAGGGAGAAGTGCCTGTGGTAAGAAGAGTCCTTACCCTGACATGTTTATTTTGTAGTTGATCAGAAGTGAGCAAGGAAACGGAAAGCACAGAGGTGATGTTACTTAACAAGGGTCACTGAACAAGTAAGTGGCAGAGATTTTCCCAGCAAAATTTCCTGAGATGGTCCAGTCAGTGTGAAGCTGAGCAGTCTGGGATCTCTCCCTCTACTTTAGGTAGAGATCTGATAAAACAATACAAGTTTGGTCAGAGCAAAACACTGACTCAGATTAAGTAAAAAAAGAGTGAATTCCCTCTCTTGGTTTCTCTGTTCCTCCATTTTTCTTTATCTTTGTAAGAGTCACATATTGCTTCCAGATATAAAATTGCTTCAATCATATTTTAAGTTCCAAAGTGATTACGATAGGTTACTTCTAATTCTTGACTGGCACCTCTTGAGATTTGAAGTAATTAATAATAGCCTTATGATACCACTGCCACCTTAGTTTTCTTCTAAGACCACTGAAATTGGTATAAAAGCCTCCCATGTTCTTTCCGACTTTTGGCAAAGGTTATACCAAATTACAAATAATATTATAATACACTTTTTTGTGTGGTCCTTCCCCAAGTTTGAATCACAAAAAAAAAAAAAAAAATCCACTTAATTTGTGTATTTCATTGGAAATTGAACCTGAATTTTGATAGCAAGTACCTTGGTCAATATTGCATCTTGCTAATGATCTCTGTGTTCAAGTGTGTGTTTTGTTCCTCGGGCTAATGCTGCAATCAATATGTGTGAACTTGTCCATTAGCTGTTTGTACTGTATTATTCAAACTTAAACACCGGGTTCTCTCCGATAATCTAAACAGAACTCTAACCCTGCACTGTTCAGTAATCTCCTTTTCCTAACTCATGTCACTCTCTTTTAATCAGATAGTCTGATTCACCCTCTTCCTCTGACATTTCAAATCCCTGGCAGCATGCTATGTTTAGACAGTGTCATGGCATTTTCTGCAGATGACGATAGAAACGTGTGGGTTTTTTGGTGTCTCCTGTTAACAGATGTGTATGGCTAGATAGTAATCAGGTTAATTAGAATGAAGTGAAATAAATCTCAGCTTGAAAGGATCATATTCCACTGGAGCTGCTGTTGTGGCAGATACAGCAGGTGAAGCTTGGGTTGCAAAGTCCCTGAAACGTGGGTTGTGCCGACCTAAAGCACAGCATTTCATCTCCCAGCTGACAGCAGCCCAGGCTTCAATCTCCAAAACCAAGCTGCTTTTCTGGTTAGTCATAGCTCTTCGTACACTGGGGAAAACTCATGCTAAAGACTGCAGTGACTCAATCCAGAAAGTTTTGTTTGGAATTGCCCCTTCATGTAGTGATTTCTCCAAACATATTGATCTGGTTGCTCTAAATCCATCAAACCTTAATAAAGTACGGTTGTAACTCATCAGGTGATGAGCACAGATTTCTCCTACTTAAGAAAGTATTGCAATATTGAAATGCACCATTCCCTGAATTCTCACACCCTATTCTCCTAAAATAATGTTTTCAAAAAAATGAAGGGAAAAGCTCAATAGGTGTAGTGTTTCTTTCCAAAGACTAAAAATTGCCCTTATCAGAGTCAATTGTTCGAAGATTAAGCCTGTACTGATGAAAAATACTTGTGGGAAAAAAAAAATATATTTTCAGTGTTTTTTCAAGATTTACCAGTAAAATTTATGTGGTATATATATCTGAAATATATGGGGAAAGGAATAAAATTAAGAAATGTACATATTTTAAAGAAATGTACACATTTTGAAAAATGTACAAGTATTATAAAATGAGCCAGGTTGGATGTTTGATGAAACATCAAGCATATGGTGACAGTTTCTGCCACTGGTTATTTTATAAAACAGGGAACTGCAGAGAAGTGTCTGTTACCACGGTTTTCAAACAGAGGGATTGTGTGTCTCTTTAGATGTATCCTGTATTAGCATTCTCAGAAGGGCAACACTGGTACTCCCAGAAGTGCTCCATGGAACTTTTTTTTTTGTATAGATTGCACCTCTCACACCAAGAATCACACATTTTAAATAAGTGGACTCTCCTCTGGGCATGGAGGTTATGGAACAATTCAGTGGAATTGCTGTAAGATATTATGTATATATGTATATATCTTTGTATAACATATATATATAACACTATATATATATGTGTTCTGTGTTTGCATGAGAGTACGCTGTGAGAGAAACAGTAGCTAATGCATGCTCAAGTCAATGGCAGCTTATTTTTATAGTGGTTGCCAGAGGTGTTTATGTGTGTGTGGATGGTAAAGGAAAATATATATTATGGCTGGAAATGGCCATCTACTGCACCACTGTTATCAAGGCATCCAAAAGCCTCTCTGATTTCTCTTACAAAGCTCCATCTTTTTGCCTGTTCATTGTGTCTAAGTGTTACTTACTCTTTTTTTTTTTTTTTTTTTTTTTAAATTCAGTGCCTTCAGTTAGAAAGTGAAGCAAATTAGCAGGTATTTGCACAATAGGTAGAACAAAGCATCTGCACAGCTCTATGGAAACCCCTCAACAAAATTACTGAAACTTCCTAGCATTGCACTAACATAAGTATGCCATCCAACAGACATAAATGACAGCTCTATAATTTTAGTTTCCAACATAATGTTCTTGGAACCACGTAAAAATTCAAAATGAATTCTTGCTAACAAATCCACAATGCTACATTCTAGTTACATTCTCCTCAATTGCCAGTGAGAATTTCCTTTCAAGGCCAATTTAAAAGTAGATGGAAAGAGGGTCAGATATCATTTAATCTTGATAAATGTCACAAAAAGAAAATAGGAAAATTGTCATTATAAATTGGATAGATACATTTCATGCTGTGCTTTGAAATTCTTACTTGTCTTAAGATCAGTGATATGCAAGTCACTGGAAAATGTGTTGGGGAGTGATTCTTATACTGATAGAAGTGTATGAAAACCCACTAATATTTCATAATAGTGGCATAAGGGGGGAATAATTGACTGTATCTTGTAATATGGGAATACCTTATAATTTAACCAGAAATCAAACATAATCATATTAATCTATATGGGATGTTTATATACTGTCATAAATTAAGTCATAGGAGAATAATACCACTTCATAAATCAGTAAATGAGATCAGTTAAATAAAGTGCTGAGATTTTTGTAGGGGCACATGGAGTTGTCTTTCTTGGCTTGCACTCTCTCTTTTTTTAATCCCCCTTTCAGGATTTTTCTTCTACTGGTTGAATGTTTAGAAAGAGGAATATATAAAATGTAGAATTTATGAAAGCTTCTGACATTTATGGTACTTTTGATTAACACTTTTATTAGTCTTGTCTGAAAAATAATTCATTATTTCAGCTTTTCTTTGTAGTTCTCTAAAAAGCTGCCATGATCATCAAATAGATCAGGGCTTGCAATAAAAGCCATACTGCCAGTAGTAGAACATACTGTCATATAACCATTAAGACTGTTCTAAGAGCCAAAATGTTGGATCTAAAAGTATTTTTAATGACTTGAAATTGCCTGAAGTGCTTTCTCAGAGCTGAAGGGTGCTGATTTATTTATCTAGTGTACTTACCTAAATTAATTTGGATAGAATTACTTTGGTTTTAATCCTTTTGCAAGTGAAATTTATGGTAATATTTTTCAATGGCATATTATGTAATGTCTGAAGGAAAGAGTTAAATAGTACTGGGCTGAGCATTGTCATTAAATAGGAAAATGTGAACAAACTGTCCAAAAAAGCATTAAGCAGTGCATCTTACCTGGATTACAGTAATAATTTTCAGAAGTGACCTTGCAGGAAATGCAAATGTCAGTGCTATCTTCTCTCAATCTACTTTTAATTAGTGTTTTAGCACAGCAAGCCAGTAACTCAAGTACATAAGCAGCTGTTTCAAGTAATTGTGTATCATATCCAGGTGAATTAATTTATTGCTACAACTTCCTTTTTCTTTAGCACACTTACTGAGAGGCAGATTTTATGATTTTAGAAAGAGATCTCTTTTCATTTCTCCTCTTCCTTTTTCTAGCATGTCCCAGGCCAACGAAACTTTCCAGTTCTTGTGTCACTCACAATTGTGCCTAATTTATTTCCCTGCTTAAATGTGTCAGCATTATGCAATCTCTGCCAAAACAGCAGGACCTGGTTCTAACTGCAGAAAACTGAGAATGCCACAGAGCTCTGGAGGCACATGGCGCTTTTCCCTGGCTGTGAGCCAGTAATGAGAGGAGTTACTTTGGCCTCCTGGTTTTCTTCGTTGGTAAAGTTGAGGAGGATAAAGAGCTGGTATATTAAAGAGCCTGTCCCTGGTAGGGAAGCAGTGGTCATTTTTCCTGCAACAGACCTAGTCTTCCAGAGAAAACTGAGACAAGGTGCTTAAGAGGTTGGAGATATATATCCTGCTTACATAAAATTTAACTTGCCAGCCTGTTAATCACATACTCTGTGGGAAAAGAAAGATTTCCCAGAAAAGCCATATATTTTATTAAACTAACTAATGTATTTCTGAAATAAAAAAACAGGCCAGCTTTCAGGGAAACAAGACCTCTCAAAGTCTGAAAAAAGAAATTACAGTCTTCCGGTTAAATACAGGTCGTAAACAAGTTTGATTTGTATAACATAAATGGTTAGTTTTGGTGAAACTAGCTCCTATGAGCAAAAATGCAGACTAGATAAGGAATGAGCAGTTTGATGTTCTTGGCTGGTTAGCAGCACCACCGGCTCTCAATATTTTTGGTCCTCTGCATCAGGCAATATCATTTACACCTTTTGCCTGTGCACTTTTACTGGTGCCCCCCAACTGCTTGAACAATATCTCTGTGAAATGAATTGAGGAGGTATTGTACTCTAAAAAATACCTCAATTTGCTTTTCCCTTTTTTTTTTTTTTTCCTGGGTTATTTTTAAGGTAGATCATTGCAGCAGTGCAGCTTTCAGGGTGAACGGTTGTGCTGGGAAATCTAGCAGGGCAGTGTGCTGTGATGCAGAGATGACAAAGGAAGCACCAATCCCCAGCCCAAGAGCTGAGCAGTCAGTGCACAGGGAATTTTAGAGGAGATACTGTGCTCTAAAGCTGATATCTTAACACCACCTTTTCTTCCACATGAAATCATTTACAGTGATTTTTACACTAAAGTACCACCAGCAGAAATGGGGTGCCATCGCACATGCTGCAGAGAGGAATATATCCTTTAGCCTCCAAACTAGAATTCAACACTGTCATTAACATAGATTTTCAAAAGTATCCAAAGGCCCTTAGGGCCTGAACATGTTTGGCAGGGGTGAAGGGAACTGGAGCTCAGGTGCAATAGAACAGAAGTGTCTATTAGAAAAAATTGAATTAATTTGAGTTAATGGTCTTTTTTCCGTACTATTTGAAATATTCAGTGTATCTACTGCTCAGTATAAGAGCCTTTTCATTGAAGACCATAAGCTAAAAGGCACTATAAATTATGAGAAGATTTACTGATGCACTACATGATTGTTTGTGTCCACTTGAGGGGAAGAAAAGAAAACAGAGGTAACTGTCCTAATACATGGGAAGACACAGCAAATCCGGAAAGCAGTCTTTCAGCACTCAACCCTTTTCATAGTCCCTCATATTATGTGTAGGCAAGTTGATGGAATAGATTCTAAACCTCTACAAGAAAACTTTTCATAATACAATTCCATTTGTTGCTTTGGGTTTCCATTCAGTGATTTAGAGGTTGTTGGCATTTGTGGGGTTTGCGGTTAGTTTCGATGTAAGGTAGTAGTTAACAACACTTGGATGCTGGCAAGCCCTAACCTTTGTTCTCTACTGTTACGAGTGATCTTTAATTCCCCCTTTTTTTTTCCCTTGTTGCTATGAACTCTGTTCTGGTGTAATTTGTGCAGTGTGGTGTGTGTGGCTGCCTGGAAGGGTGGCAGCCACCTGGGCTGTGCTTCCATAGGAGTTCAGCACAGACCCTTTGTTGTTGCAGGAATCGGCAGATGGAGGTGCCAATAGCCAGAGACAGGGCTGGGGACGGGCTCCTGCTTCCTTGGGACAAAAAGCCCCCAAGCCCCTGTAGCTGAGAAAGAGGAGCACAAGCTGGCAGCTCTTTCTGAGCAGGAGAAATGCTCCAAAGCCAGTGCTGCTTCGGTGGCAAGTGCAGGGGCTTTGCCTCGCACCTGCCTTGCAGTCCCTTGCCAGTAATTTTGCTCCTGTGAGGAAATGAGGAGCAAAATACTCCTGTGAGGAAATGAGGAATGCTTTCCTGCAGCACCTCGGCTTTCCCCTTCCCAGGGAGTAAGGTGTGACTCTAAGGGCAAGGCTCAGCCTCTGAAGGCAGAGCGCAGCAAGCATCACTTGCTGTGGAACTTGGAACAAACACGGCAAACTCCTGGTGACACAAGTACCTTGTTTGGGATGTAAAAGCAGATATGAGAGCAAAACAACCTAAATATTTAGTGTTTAATCAAAGGTGAATGCTAGTCCATCTATACTAAACAATTTAATTTAATCTGTCGTAAACTCCTGTCTTTTATGGCATTTCTCTTTCCTTGGCATTGCTTTTCAGTTAGAGGCTCCCATCCATTAATTTGCTTGAGGGAAGAGGGGACTCAATTCCTTCATAGGATGCAAACGGATATGTTGGCAAGTATTCTTTGTCATGTACATACTCACAGATGAAATTCATTAATATTTCTTACTTCCTCTTGCATTTACAACACCAGTTGTTCCCAACCTTAAAGTTGCCATAAGCTTTTTACATATTTAATTCCATTCAGAATTTAAAAAATATTTGACATAGCTGTTGAACCCGTTATTGTCCTCATTTCCAAAGAAATCACTTTAATAATAGCCTGTTCACTTTTAAGAAAAGGTTCACTTTAAAGGAATAGGCTTGTTATAAGCTAAGTTTATGTGCATTTTTCACAGCATGCTACCTACTGACTTAACATTCAATACCAACTGCAACTATAATTATCCTGTAATATCTTCAGATATCAGGAACACTTTAAAGTTTCTCACATTAGTGAATTTTAAGCTTTACTGACTACTGATGTTGTCAACAAGATCAGTAGTGCACCTTCTTGTTTTATTAATTGCAGGGAAATCATCTGCATATGGGAGTAAAGGAGAATTGCCCAGCTAGTGGCTCTTTCACAACAGTAACATCACTTTGGTTTGTTTAGAAGGGGTTCACTCCTTCAAAAGAAATGGTCAAGAGCTGGTTGGGTTTGGTTTTTTTTTTACTCTGAGATTTTGTGAAAATTTTCTTAAAGGACAAATATCTCTTAATGCATAAATTTTGCAGAATGACTGACGAAGTTGAAACTTCATTTCAAAAAGCACTAGGGTTTGTTTAACTCTGTATTTTTAGTATCCAGAGTTACTGAACCAGACTTAACTTAATTAATAACTATAGGATGTGAGGCAGTTCCAGTGCTGCTTTTTCTATTAACTTGCAATTTCCTCTAGGAAATGAATGAACTGGGGGTTGTGGGGGAGGGGGGAGGCATGGCTGCTGAGAGTGAATGTGGCACCACCGCACATCCCCAAATTCATTTGAATGAGTTAAAAACCATGGGCGATAGATGGAGTAAGTTCAATTCTGTAGCTCGTGGAACACGTTCTGTAGGAAGAACAAAAGCAGAATTTACAAGATGAATAAGGACTGAGATTAGAAAAGCCAAGAGATCATTTGTAAATGTTCATTGAAAGACAGCTCCCATATTAAAATTCACTTTATCAAGTGATTATCACTATCAAAGCCACATGTACATACAATATTGAGACATGTTTCAAATATAATTCACTTTTTTTCAATGTAAACCCTATTGTTTTCATTGAATTTGTATTTTGTCACTGAAAGCAGCATCTGGAATGCTCCAGCTGATAACAGTTTTGTAAGGCTTGGGCTAGACAAGAGTTACCTTTGTTTGGAACTGAAAATCTACCAGGGAAGCATAAAACTGCTGAAGCCTGTGGCTATTTCCTGAAAGTTGTGTTAGATCTGGAGGGACTGAACCTTTCCAAACATTTTCCACATGGCTGAGGAAGGACAATACTAATACTTGGTGCTATTTAATGAATAACTTAGTCCTACTCTTACCCATTAAATTCAGGATACTGATGTTTTTATTCTGTGTTTTAAATGCTCTAATTTCAGGAGGCTATAACTTATTTATAGGGAGGTTTTGTAGTTAAGTTGTTCAATTGATTGTAAGGACTCTTAATTGAAATATCTTGTTTTCAATTGTTATCCATTAAGAATATCACTGAAGCAGCAATGTTATGTATTTTAATACTCCAAACACTATAAAATTTTCTGGTTCTTTTCAAATTAAATATTTCAGGACATAGACTTCTTCGAAATGTTGGTAATTTTCAGTATATTTGAATATAAAAGAGCCGTACTTCTGTCATATATAAACACCTATTGAATGTGTACAGTGAGTTTTCCAGAAATACTATTTATTGTCTGTGTTTATAGTGCACATTTCAGTAAATATGATTGTTGAAACCAAAGGAATTAGGCAGCTATCGGCAATAAGACTTATGGCTATACCAGTCTCACATTTGCTGCAGTAGTTAATTGAATGCTAGTGCAGATCTATTCTGAAAACTCCCACCTACAAAATAAGAGTTTTTATTATCTATATGTAAACACAGGGCAGTGGTGTAAACCACAGTGTGAGTATCAGTGTGGTTCCTCATTTAACTTGTGCTCTTTGAGGAACCATCCCTGCTCCCCATTTTTTGTTATTAGACTCTTGTCAGTGCCTGTGTTTATAACAGCAGTATGTGGATGCCACTTTAACGCATTTATCTTTTGTTTAATTTAAGCTGTGTATAAGTATCTAGTCATGTACCTGAAATTATTCCTTGTTCTTGATTAACATGTGCTCGTGAGTTCATCTGAGTGTGTCTTGTTATTAAGCTTCTTTATTAAACTCACCTTTTAATTTCCTGAGTTAATTAAAGATTTCTGTTATTTTTACAATCTCCCTGGCTGTGTGATGGCAAGTGTAGTATGTTTTACTCATTTGGTTTCTTGTAATTTATCATGCTGTCAACGGAGCTGTTGAACTTTTACTTTCTGTTGAGGTATTAGTAATGAGTGACTGAAACAAATGATGGTATAATAGCTAACATGTATTTGTAAATGATATTAAGGTGCTATCTTTATTTCAAGCTGAGCATAGGCGTTGAAAGAAAAGTGACTTTCCATCATTTTGGTCTTTGTCAAGAATACAGTATAATAATGTTAGTTTCAATTTAATTTTCCTTAGTTCTAAAGAGCTAACTTCATTTTTTTTTATCTGTTATTCTTTTAATAGGTAATTACATATATTTTCTTTTACATCATATTTCTGTGTTCTGCTTTTATTATGGACTAGTAGAAGAGCATCCTTTACTCTCAGATTTTTGGGCTGTGTGATGCAGCTTCTTAAAATTTTTGGATATTTGGAATTTTTTAGAGAAATCCTTGTAACCAAATATCGACAAAAAATCATATCATCTTTTAGCCTTAATTCTTCAAAATTAAAAAAAAAAAAAAGCATGTAAAAATCTTTCCCAAATCATTATGTGCTGCAGAGGTGTTGATTGTGAAGGCATTGGATGCCTGTGTGCCCTGGAAGTTAAAGAACCTTGGTACCAAAACCCAAGGACCTAGAAATACATGCCATGTAAAATCCCTCTTATTTATCAAACGCAACCCAGACAGAACAAATGGTGAATTTTTGATGAAAATTATAAATGAAATTATAAAATCTAAGAATTTTACAGTTTTCTATTTTTCGGCCTAATCCTGTGCCATGTGCTTTGGGATGACCCTGCTTGAGCAGGACTTCACTGTGGTCCCTTCCAACTTGGTCCATTCTGTGATTATGCAGTCGAATTAACAGAAAGTAGCTTTATATTCAAACATTTTTTAAAAAGAAACTTCTTTAAGAGGAAAAATCTCAGATTTCTAAATTACTTCTTATTCTTAAATGTATAATGCATTTAGAGTGGGTAATTTTGTGATGTAAGTTAATTCTCTGCTTTCTCCAGCAGGACTTGCATCAGCTGTGACATTCAGGAATAATGTGGCCTTCCTAAAGTGATGTTCATTGAATGTTTTCATCTTCTCTATGTGTGTGAGCAAGAGTTTGGGAGGACTTGCATTACTCACAAATGAGCAATATATGAGTTATAGATCACACCAAACAATCAAATAAAGGCTCTGTAGATCACATTGCCATACATTATGCATATGTTTCACAGCAGAAAACCGTGGAAATTAGAGAGTGTGATATGGGTTTACTTCTCATATTCTTAGATTATAAAGCTAATTCCTTCATTTGTACCAGCCTAAATACAAAGACCCAAAGCAGGTGTTGTGTATCTTAGTGGAATGCTGTGAAATTCCCAATTTAGGTTATCCAACCTTTTCATTTTCAGCTCCTAGGGCCATTAGGTAGGAGGCCCAAAAAGGTCCAAAAGTACTTACTAGTGCTAAGTGAAATATCAAGTGTATATACCATGAGCTTTTAGATAGGTTCCAGATTTTTAAACCTGAGAAGTGCCTTGACATTTAGAGATGGGAAAAACTGTTACAAAACATATTTAGATATTTCTAAAATCAGTCTATGCCTCCCAAAGAGGAGGGGTTTTTTGTCCTACAAGTGTGGAACAGGTGAACAGAGGTGCAATGGATCATATCTGACACAACAGCTGTGATTATGGTCTGCGTGGGATACAGGAGAACATTAATTTAATCATCTGCATGTACATGGTAATGGGAAGGAAAGACGTGATAGATGCAATATTGGAGAGCTCTGGTAACATGTTTTTAGATGATTTGAAGAGTTTACTTTCAGAAGAATCTGGAAAATTGCAAAGACAAGATGTCTCGTGTTACACAATCTGTTGCAATCAATGTGAAATGGATGTGCTATAACAAATCTGGATCTTGAGGGAGATCACTGAGTCAGAGAAACATAGAACTGCAGAAGAAGATTAGGTCTCTGATTTGTGACTCTGCTTTCTCCCTTCATAAATTTCTGTTTTCAACCTTTGGTAATTAGCAAGTTCATTTTATGTCTTTATTTTCTTTTCAACTCCTAATGATCCTTCTCAGCTCCTAAAAAACCATATAATAGGGACCTAATTACATACAAGTGCTGTTCAGAAAACAGTTCCATCAATTGGAGAATTAAAGACAAAATAAAGTTATTTGAACATGGGAGTCACAATCATGCCTTGCTGAAATGTTGGTGGAAAGCATAAAGAATACCACTGAAATATTAGTATTAAATCAAAATGAGTATCTGCCTCTAAAGTCATGTGTGCCAAGTTATGTGAATTCTGTAATGCATCCTGCTCACAGGACATGCTGTGGAAAAGCAGTCACTTCCATGTGTTTGGTGCCAATGGTCCAGTGTTTGTGGTCATCACACAAAATCTTTTTAGGTGTGGATTAACAGCCATGCGGGTAATACCTGTAATTTATAGCAAGGTACTGAACAGAAGAGGGAAGGAAGAGAAATAGATATGATGGCAGGACTGGAAGTGCCTCAGAGTAGCTGTAATCCCTTCCATGTGATTGAGTGGCACCCTTGATGGGCCTCTGTGTGGTAAAAATGAATAATGCCTGCTGACACACGTCAGTGAGTTATCTGCTTGTAAGAACAGAGGAGATGGTTTCCTTTTGTGCTGGAAATTGCTCCTAAGCATGGACAATAACAGTGTCTGTCTCTGTCAGGGCTGTGAGCAGCCCATAAGAAAACAGCTACAGGGTGTGCATCAAGTCTTTGTGAGCAGATGTGGTCCATAGCATGCTGGGAATGGGGTAGACATAAATAGAGAGTGCTTTAAGTATATAATGCCAAATATATTATAGGATAAAAGGATACCCTTATTGCACTGGCACATGAGGTATCCATGAGAGATACAGATTTATTAAGGAGCTTAGTTACCCTTCTTGAAGCGGGTGAGAAACTCCTGTGATCATTGCAGAATGTACAAAGTGCTACAGCATAAAGTCAGGGAGATGTGAGCTTTGAAAACAGTCTTAAAGAAGACTATTATTGATTAAAAATCAAAAATATGAAAGAATTTTCTAGTGACCACTGGTCTTCTGGAAGTCCAGGATCTTGGGAAATGTGCAGAATAATGTGGTTTTCTTTCTGAGGGTGGGGAACCCCTATTTTTTTTATCTGGAGAAGTAATTTTATTTTTAAAGACTGGCTCTCATTACTTTCATCACAGGAAATGTACGGTCTTCTCTATCCTGGCCTCTTACAGCTGTGGAATACACAACTGTTGGTGCTGCTAAAGCACCTGATACCTCCTGAGAGCAACAGACACCTGCAATTTTTACAGCTTTCTCATAACAATAGTTACTCAATTAGAGAGAATCCAATGATCTGCAATCTAGGCTGTGGGTCACTTGTCTTTTTCCAATTACTTTCTGTATACTGAGAGAAGTCAAATATTTACAGCAGAGCTGAGAGGTAGCAGGAAGCCCTTACCAGCCTTTGCTACCTCACAAGAAATGCCTGAACCCTGTTATTGAGCAAGGGTTTGTTTACAGATGGTTAATTAGGGACCCAACTGAATCTTTTAGAAGGACAGATGCAAGTTGATTAACATCTATATCATCTACATGAGTAGCCTTTAATAAGAAGGCTCTTACAAGAAAAAATAGTGATATATCCAATTAAAATCTTCAGCTTGCTCAGCAGTTCACAGAAAATTAGGAAACTCTAATGAACAAAAGCAGGCAAGCTGGAGGAAAATTTTAACTACACAAAGAGGCCTTTCATGTGAGCATAAAAAATGTTTTAAATATATACAGAAAATATATTAAAAAACCCTTAATATTATAAAGATTAAATGGGTGAAATATTAATGATCCAAATTAAGTCTGTCATTATTAATATGTTCATATACTTCTCATCACTGAAGATTGCTCAAAGATAATTTTTTTTTCTTAAAAGAAGAAAAATATTAATCTGTGTTTGAAATTACATTATTTATGGTAAATTCAAAGAAGTTTGAATAAGGACAAAACCAATTGGAATGTGAAGGGCAAAGATTGCTTGAGCAAAGAGTGTTAGCTGATAAACAGACCAAAAATGATAGTGTTTGGAATTGCAAATTTCTACACTAGGTGATTCTGCAAAAACAAGGACTTTACAACAATCAGAACTGGAAGTCATCCAGAAATGTCACGGCAGAAAATCAGGGACAAGGAAACTGGAGAGAGTAGAAACCATTCTGGCAATTTATGATCAAAAGAGAACTAAAAGACATCTATTAAATTCCTAAATATATTGATGGCTCTAGAACCTTTCAGTGCAACTCATTTCAATAGACATTTGGGGAATTATGAGAAATTGCTCTGTCTGGGACTGAGGAGGTTTTCATGAAGGTTTTTCATTCAAGGTCTTTGATGCAGCTTTTATTATGCTTAAATTTTTCCTCCAACATCATATTCCAGAGATTTCTGATAGCATAGTAAGAAATAATGACAAGGTTTTTTCTGTAGTAGCCTACCTGCACATATGTACAATTCCATATGTTTGGGGAAAGTCACCTTAAGTCAATGTGGCCTTAAATGGAGCTCATTCAATTAAGCTGGGAAGCAGGAGGCAATTGGATTTCTTGCATGTCTGTTGTGATCCCTTGAGTGCCCCTGTGCAGGGGATTTGGCTTTGGCCACGTTAGGCCCAGCCATCCATAATTCCTCCTCCATGAGAAAGCTACTTCATAGACGCAAAACCTTTTAAGATGTTCTGGGTATCCATAGATAGCTGCCAGTGAAAAGACAGCTTGTGTGTTCTGTGGGCCCCTAACCTTCCCATAACCACAGTATTTACCTACAGCACTTCCCTCTCTGGGCATTGCTCCACCAGGACATGGGCCATGACTTTATTGCATTCTCTGTATTCTGTCCCATACAGCCACATCCAAATTTTAGCTCTATCTTCATAAAGCATGCCTGCTTTGTCTGTTTCCTTTTTCCAGAATATCTTTTGCCACACACTTCTCACACTTAAAATCTTTTATGAATATTTTAAATTTTATTATTATCTTCAGGACACCATCGCAAGAGAACAGATCACCACAACTAAAACTCTTTAGCTGGCTCTTCAGTTGTGCTCTTTTGCTTAGTGCTTTCCTGCTCTGGTGAGTTCTAATAGATGCCAGTGACACACGCAGTCCCGTACTTCTGTATATTCTTATGGAAATCTAATTGTGCTCTGATTGCATCGCTGTATTTTAAAACAGATTTGTTTTACAATAATGAAAAGCAGGAATCCTTAATGTTACCTGAGTCAAGGCCAAGTTTTAAATTAAATTGTAAGCCCTGGATGGAACTGGTATTAGGGGGAAAAAATGTAATTGTCAAGCATCTCAAAGGCAACTGAGAAATTTCTGAAATATTTGGGTAAAATCGTCCTATTTGAACAGGAAAACAGCATAAAAAGTTAAAGGGGACTATGAGCACATGGCAGTAAGTTGAGGATGAAAATGGCTGTGTAATTTTAATTGTAATAATCAGAAGTTGTGACCATACCTGTCTTGAACATACCTGAATTTTGAAATATTAGTATCACTTTATTCTTTAAAAGGACTTCTCTGTAAAAGGAGACAGAAAGGCTATAGACAAAGAATATTCACAGTGTCCACATGGTACATTCATTCTGCAATAAAATTCCTTCTAATTTCCTTGCATCACCTTAAGTACAGTTTTCCTTTCCCCGTGCAATAAGAAGCCAGCTGCCATTTCTTAACCTCTGCTTGCAGTTTGCCCTGTTCCCCATCTGTGGAAGCTGAATTGTAGCAAGGGGGAGAGGTGGTTAAAATACCAAGCACAGGTGTGGGACTTCACCTGCCCCTTCCCACTGGCACAGGCCGTGGTGCTTCCAGCTCACCCAGCAGGGATGTCTGTGAATGCTGGGGATGCACTCAGAGCCAGGGATCCTGCAGTGCTGAAGCCCCACTGTCCTCACTGCAGCTGGGATCCAAAATTTCCCTCTTCCAGTACGATTAACAGAGAGAGCAGCAAGTCTGAAACTTGTGGTTATGACATGACAGGCCACCAAGAGATGCCTTCGGGGTGACGCACGGGCTTCGCAAAGTCTACCAAGAATGAAGAATGGTTTAATCGCTAAAGAGGCTGGGGCTGGCATTTAGTAACCACTGCTGGTTTTGTGCTGCTGATCTAACCACAGGAATTAGCCGTGGGTTCCTGTTTTTCACTGTTGCTGCCCAGGGAAACACTGATTTGAGTGGCTGCACACAGGAGGGGGGAAATCAGACAGGAGTTTAGTGCTGAATGGGTACAGGGTGTGTCATTTTATGGATGGCTGGGGCTGTGATACAGTCTCTTCTGACCTACAGAAACCCTGTCTTGTGCTTACTATTGAAAGCAAATAAACAGGAAGAAAATGTGTGCAGCTGAAAACTTACTGTGGGATGCAGCCTCAATGCAGAGCACTGTAGTTACAGCCCAGGGTAATAAAGAAGGGTTTGTTTGGAATATTTTACAAACCTTGGTTTCTATAGTAACAATCATCATGAATACTTTCAGCTTCAGAAATAACATCTGCTTGGTGACTGATCTCAAATCTCAACCCTTGCTGAAGTAAATAAGTTCCTGCTCCTTCTGCTTACTGTTAGCCAGTGGCATTTGATACAGAGCATTTATTTCCAGAGGACTGGGAAAGGTGTTGGGAAATAGTGGGGAAAGGGAAAAGGAATCAGAAAGTAATGGTAAAATGTGTTATCTGCTGCTTTACCCTTTAGTCACTGCTAAAATAAATCAGAGTTTACATAGAGACCAAAAGTAAATGTGTTATACTGTTCTGTTGACTGATGTACAGGACAAACATTACTCTGCTTTAGTCTTGTCAGTGATTTAAACTTTATGCATAAACTTAGGGGAAGAAAAATCATTTGTTTAGATATGAAAAATGTATGGACAGAATACAAATCTTAATGGACTGCAAGGCTCTGAAGGAAACTCCAATGAAAACTTCACAAATTTGTGAATTTTCAAGGAAACTCTTTCAAAAAGGAGGTCAGTCTGCTGTGAAAATGGTATTTCTTTGGAAGATAAGATTCTAAAATCATCATCACTGCTGCTAAATTTTGCAATGTAAAATTTAAAGTGAGAACATTTTCTGAGGCAAGATAAATACTTTCATGCAATAAGGATTGGGACTAGAGAATTTAATGTGAATCATGACTTTTGTTGGTGGTGACAGAGTACCACCTTAATGAAGAGAATAATAAATTTATGACATAATAAGAAGTTCTGCTGTGCCACAGGAAATATGACTGGAACAGAAGGGTGAGTTGAGCTGGGCTATATTTCCATAGCAATCATTTTTTGTTAGCAATGCCCAAGAGCATAAGCAAGCTAGGAATATGGTAGCAAAAAAACCCCTGAAACAAACAAACAAACAAAAAAACCAAACCCTCAAAAAATCAAACAAAAAACCCCCAACAACAACAAAAACCCCCAAACCACATACAAAAAAACCCCCCAAAACCAACAAAGCAAAACCAACAAAAAAAAACCAGAAATCCCCACAAAACTCTCCCAAAAGGACCCACTCACTTTTCATTTAATTGGGGTTCAGCAAATACTTTATATCTATAGTGGCATAGTAAAAATTATACAGGTTTTGTAGTGTTTTAAAGGAGCAGTCTTTTTTCTTCTTTTTTATAGTAAAAAATCTGTCTCTTTAAAAAAAAATACTCCATCAGATATGTTGAACTAACATGAGTAATAAGATTAAATAGTTTCATTCATGCAAGTAATCATGTTTGCTTTAATGCAAAGTTTCTCCAAGCACTAATTCTCATGTGTCTAATTATTTGTCAGATTAGATCCTGTAGCTTCCATTTTTGTTGTGCATTTTTAGTGATATTCTGCATATGAGCACAGTAAGTACTAACAGTCTTGATGGGGAGCATCTTAGAAAGCCAACATTAAGTGATAATACTTGAGCTTGAGTTTATTTGCAGGATTTCTCAAGAACACTATTAATAAATGAATAACATAGTGTCAGATTTGCAGCTGCTGTAAATCAAAATAGTTCTGCTGCTACTCGAGTGCTGTGCTGATTTAAGCAGCTGATATTTAGGATTTGAATTAATTCATAAGATTAGAGTGAAAAAGTACTCAATTACATTTGCACATGGGGGAATGGTCAGAGCAGGTGATGGAGGTCCCCAGGAGAGGAAAGTGAGACGCGTCTTGCAACACCTTAGGCAAGATCTGGTTTGTGCTTTCACGCTGCTGCCAACCTGCCCTCTTCCTTTTCTCCTCACTGGCAGCAGCCACTGCCAAAGCAGTTTAACACATGCTGCTGCTACCACCATATAACTCAGCAACACCAGACTCCCTTTTGCTGCCATCTCATACCTTTTCCTCGGGTAACAGAAATCTTTTATTTACCATTGCTCTTCCTGCTGCTGGAGCAGCTATGATCAGATCCACAACGTCCACATGCAGTCAGTGGGATGAAATCTTAAATAGGGATCATTTGTTTCAGAATGGCTTTGGCTCTGGTGTTCACACTTTACAGCTGTCCTTGGGCCATGGCAAGGACAATGAAAATAAAAGCTATGTCATGCCTTCAGACGTTCGTTTGTGTCCTCCCTCCATTGCCTAGTCTGTGATCTGTGTAAGTTGTCATGATAGAAAGTAATTTGTTATTCTGGTGCCATTAACATTTTTTTCCTGCATTAAGAATATTGCCAAGTTTGCACTTTAATCCCTTCTGCTGACAGCTACTTTTCACAATGTCTTGATTTAGTTCTCTTTTTTATTATTACGATTCCAGGTAGAAATGTTTTAATTTATCATTCACTAGGCATCCTGCATGTGGCCAGGAGGTTAAAAAAGAACTAGAAAAGGCATTGCTGAGGAAAAGTTCACTAACATTGTATTTTGGATGACATACAAGGTACTATATTTTCTTCCTAATTTTGCAAGAAATGCAAAATACAGCATAATCCTTTCGGGACCCTTGCCTTTCCTAACCCTCACATCTGGCACAGATCTCCTAAATGATGATCAAACCTTATCTTTTATAACTCTAGAGCACTGCAGAGCTACAGGAAAAAGGTCTCTGCAGTCACAAAAGGTAACTATTAGTCAGAACTTCTGCCTTCTGTCTGAGTTTCATTGTCTCAATGACAGATTAAAACTTTATGATCCCCCCTGAGCAAAGGACAGCCTTTCTGGGCTCCTCATGGACATTTCAAAAGCCTTCAGCTGGTTCAGTTTGTTTGTTCCCCATGAAAGCAACCTGTACTGTGCTCACGCTTAGCCCTGCCTATTACCACAGCCACACTCTCAGCCTGAAAGTGAGGCAGAATTTAAATTGTGCCTTCTTTCCCAACCCTGGAAAGTTAGTAGTGGCTCTGAGGTGATCATGTCCTCTTCTATGGGCAGTCTAGGGTAAGATTAACCCATTGTGACTTATGGAAGTGACTCTATATTCTTAAGTGATCAGCCAAGCTCAGACAGTAGTGGGCTGTCAGTCATTCATCCCCAGGGAAATGAGTTTTCATAGATGAGTCTTTAAGGCTGAATTGTAAAGGAATAATAAATTCTCTGCTTCTCATTTCTAATCCTTGGAGATCCAGCAGATATGCCCATCTGGGAAACAAATGCCCATTAGCATCACTTCACTGCACAGCACCACTTTGACTTACAGGATGGCAAGCAGAAGTATTTACAGGAAGGTACCTGGGAATACATGATTCCTGGTATATGCCACAGACACTGAGTCTCAGGTGCTTTTCCCAACAGGATCTACCTGGATGCTGCCAAGATAAATTTCTTTTCACAAACTGGACGCTGTCACTGCCAGCCTTTAATCAGGCTCATAGAGCTTAATAGGGGAATATTCTGGAAGCTCAAGGGGATATCTCTGGCAGTAATCCAGTACAACTACTACACACACCATCCGCTTTAAGTTAGGCTCAATATTTTCGATATTAACCTGGAATTACCCTCATTAATCGGCAAGATGTAATAGTAAAGTAAAACCAAGTTTATTTAACTGAATGAAGACACAGGGAACTGCATACATGGGCACACAGATAAAGAAACACAATCCGTGTTCCTTGCAGCCACCTGATGTTTTAACTTAGCTTCAATAACTTGTGCTCTGTTCAGCCACTTGTGAAAATCAAGAAAATTCCAGGATGGCGCACACTGATGTCACAGTTCAGGAAAATCAACCTCTAGGCAGTAGGGCAAAAGTTGAATAGCCAACTTGATGAGGAGTTCTTTCTGGAAGCCCCATTGAAAATAAATACATCTGCAGGTGTTTCTCGTAGCTTGCTCTTAATAAATCAGTTTTAATCAGAATGTCAATTCATAGCTCCCTTGCTAATGCTACATGACATAGTATTAGGTTTTGAAATTAAATCCCTTACTAGATCAACTGAGAGCAACCTCGTTGCAAATAAACATAGTTTTTATAATAAAAATATGACTTTTCTGAGCATAAACACTTTAAGACTAATATATAAATTTCAGATCAGTACAGAAATAACAACCATTTTCTACTGAGAAAAGACTGCATGAAAGAATGCAGTCTATCATTGTTAGAGCTGAGATAGAGAAGCAAGACAATAAATCGAAGGATAACAATACAGTTTGTGCACTGGGGCCATAATAACAGCTTGGTAATCATAATGTATTCTATTTATTGTTCATTTCCACTGTTTTTCTTATGGAAAATAATGTTCCAGTATAGTCTGAGATTTCCATTTCTATTTTGAAACAAGGAAATTAATGATTTGTGTTCTGCAAAAACAGTGGGGTGGAATTACAATGGAAAGATAATTTGCTATTAAAAAAGTAATGAGAAATGTTAGTGTAATTTTGGTTGGGTTGCATTTAATTATCAATAAACCCGTAGATCTCAGCTTTGGGAGACATGATAGAAGTTTTCAGAGGAAGCTCGTACATTTTGAAGGGCTAGTAGGGTTGGTAGAGTCCTCCCAGTAAATTGGTGCTGCTGGATGACTTGATCGCAGAAGCAAGGCTGTTGCCTCAAGTCTCTTCCAGTATAGGTAGAAGAATTATGAGATACAACAAAAAGTTCCCCAAAAAGTTTTGCTGCTGTTGGTAATGCGGTTATGTACCTCCCATCAATTAGTGGGACCTCATTAGCCAAAACTAGAAATCATTTATAAATCCTCAGGCAAAAGAAGGTGCAGTCTAGAAACTCAGAGTGCTGAGGACACTGGGCTCTGGGCCATTCTTGCAGGTTTAAATGAGGTGAAGCTTTCCACTCACTAATTGCAAGAGGAACTTTATGTGATGTATTAAATGGAGGTCTGCAGTAGATGCTCAGAATTTCTGTAAAGCCCTGGAGTCGTATGAAGAACTGGTGTTTCCTCTACCAGCCACAAGCAATGTTCAGTACTCCAGCATTGTTTATTTATTCTGCTTCTGTGTTTCCTGAAGTATATTTCTCCCTCACACAAATGATATTTTGTGAAAGCTTTTTTTTCTTTCCTTTTTTTGCTTCTTTTTCATGTGTTGCACTATCACTGAAGCTCATTAGTCTTTGAATAAATCTGTGGAGAAAATTGTCAAAACTTGTGGGTGGATGGGAAGCTCATACTCAAAAGTATGTTAATGAGCATTAGTTCATTAGTTCACCCGACATTTAGAATAGTAATGTGGTGTAGCAGTGACAGTGCTACAGAACCAGCAGTGCTGATGGCAGGCTTTGTTTCTGGCTGAGGTTCTGCCTTAGCTCCACCACTCTGGGAGTGTCAGGTTCTCCTTGGGGCAGCAGCAGGTGCTGTGAAAGTGGTGGGATTTTGCTGGGAGGAGCAGACAGTGCTGCTGCTTTCCTCTGATGTTACTGCTGGGTTTGATTCTCTTGGTAAATGACCATGGAAAGAATCAGGTGGAGATAGGATGGAGGTTGCCTACAGGTGGGAGTCTGCCACCTCCTTCTCCTGGAAGGATAGCTGCACAAGGGACCGGTGGAGTTTCTTCAGGAAAATGGCCAAAAAAAGCCCCAGCCAAATGACATCAGTGAAATTCTGGGATTTTGAGCGGGCGAATTTTCTTTTCTGTCTTAGCACACTACTGAGAAGTCTGCCTTTACTGCACTGAAAATGGTCAGAACAATCACAGCATTTGACACTTCATCTTTAATTGTAGGTCAGAGAATTTCGCCTCAAACATTCATTTAGTAAAAGCAGGACAGGGTAACCAGGGTTCATCCTCTTACCATTAAAAACAGTTAATTTCTGCATTCGACTTTGTTTTAAAAGTAAGTGCCACAACTGCAGTGTGAAAACCTAACTGCATAAGGATGTTTTGGGAGCAGCTACTCTGATCAAGCTCTACATCCAGGGCAGCTGTAGGAATTCCAATGAATCCTGAGTGGGCATTGAAGAGACCAAAATGTGCCTGGCAGGTAGAGACGACTTTCAAATCCTGGGAAATTTTTAATACTAATAGTAAGACTAAAAGGTTTCTGGGGCTTTTGAATTTGCATGTAGGCATCTTAATTTGACCAAAATCCAACCTGGGTACTCCAGTGCATGTTGGAATCTGAGACATGTGTATGCCAAATAAATCAAGTAACTCAGAAAATAACCAAAGAATTTAGGAAAAGCACCAGAGGCTGAGAGCAAATGAAGATGTGAATAGTTGTAATATAGCAGTCTGAATTTTATATTTCCTTTCTTCTGCATCTTTTACCTCTTCAGACGACACAGGTTTTACTATTTTTTTTTCCCTCCTCTGAAGTCTTGCACATTAAAAATCCAGAAAAGTGGCTGTTTACATTCTGAGTCTAGTCCTAATCCTGTTGAAACTACAGATTTGATTGTTTGTTTGCCAAGGTATCTAGCTTAGTTGATGTGGAATTCACCAGATTAATGCTGTTTTAATAATATGATTAAAAACTAAGTTTAAATTGACATAATTAATTAATACAATAAAAAGTATAATTCAAGCTGTTTTTTAAGAAGAAATGAAGTTTTATTTATAGTGAATTCTTGTAAGTACTACTAAGACCACTTTAGTTAAGAAACATTACAGTGATTAATGCATAGCTGTTTGCATTTTACTACTTGATTTATATATCAGATCTGTATTTGTGCACACTGTCAAACTTTATTCTGTTCTTGTCAAAATACTTATTGCTTCTGACAGGTGTAACATGCTCACATTAATCCTTAATTCCTTGATTCAATTTTCTAATTGCTTTTTTGGCTTGAGTTTGGAGCCATTTAGCCTTACGTGAAGTATTTGTCTTATGGTATAATAATGCACTTTTAAAAATTGGATGCACCTAACTTAGAATGTTGAAGAAAATATATAGAGGGATATTACTTAGTACTGAAAATCAAAAGTTTTATAGCACTTCTGAGAGGCCCCACTTCTTGGAATACAGATAGAACCAAGGCACTTTACACTTTTCATCTTCCCATATTCACAATATTAAATATTTTCATAGATACAAATTGGTGCTGAAGTTTCAGTGCATTTTGCCTAAGGAGATGCTGAACACTTAGAGCAGTTCCATGACCATTCCCTGAGTCATTGTTGTCCTGCTCTTCTCACCTCTTCAGGCCACTGCTCTCTGCTGCCCATCCCACCCACCAAGGGGGACAGAACCCACTTGCCAGCTTCTCCTTGCTCTGCACTCTTAAAGCTGATCAACTCTTTTATTCCCAAACAGACAAATATAATAATGCAGGATTTGCAGGCGTTTTCGATACTTAAATAAATATACTCATCTCTTTTGCTGCTTTCTTTTGTAAAACATGAACATGGTGTACAATGCCATGTGATTTTCTGCCAGCAAGGATAATATTGTCATCTGTCTTGTGGGGGGAAAGAAAATAAGTCAGCCCAAATCTATTTCTTACAGAAACAGATCCAAAAGAATCTTCCCAAAGCTTGGTATTTCCTCATAAACTCACCAGGCAGCTGAACTTCGGCTTTTTAGGACTTTCAGAAAAAGATTGGGAGAATGTAGAACCTTTTCTCTAATAAAAATCTAGGAACCAATGAAGAGCACTCCTGATACTTATTTTCTATGAATAAATGCATGAATACACACTTAAATTGTGGATAAAACTTTACCTATTTTTTTATTGACTGATTTAATCCCCACCCTCTCCATTTGTTTCTTCTTTCTATATCCTTTGGGTTACTCTTCTTTTTTTCCCTATCAATAATGATGGATGTTTTTTGATCCTTTTATTCCTTCCGTTTTCTGCCACTTTCATTTTCACCTTCCCTGCTGACATACCTCTTTCTGTCATAGTGTGCATAAAAAAAAGGGAATGTAGGAGTAAAAGTTTATCAAAGAAGTGTTTGTTTATTATGTCTTCCACTGATAAAGTTTTATTAATCTGCGATTGTCATTTGAGGTTTTGGCAAAATATGTAAGTCACTTTCTGTACAAGGGGAAAAGAAAAAAAGATAATTCTAGCACGTAAATCATGGTAGCTTACTGCTTTGGGCAAACAAACTTGTGCCTTATCTCTTCCAAAAAACCCGTGGAAAATGCATGATAAATGGCACATTTCAGAGAACATGCCATGTCCCTGTGAAGTAACTTTGATTCATGGTTATGTATTTATCTTTAAACAACTGACAAACCTTAGGCTATCTAAATTATTATCATTTGCTCTATGCTACTGTGTTATTTTGCTAGGGAACCTGAATGATGTGAGGTAAGATAAGACATCTTGCTTTTGCAGTCATAATTTTTTCTAAAGAATAAATAAGCACAACATTCTTACTGTATTTTATTTTTGGATGAAGTTCTTTGAAAGGGTG
This sequence comes from Donacobius atricapilla, assembly GCA_013397315.1. Lineage (NCBI taxonomy): Eukaryota > Metazoa > Chordata > Aves > Passeriformes > Mimidae > Donacobius > Donacobius atricapilla. The sequence continues at coordinate 753,467 of WBMY01008198.1, forward strand.
TTTATCAGAAATCTTTTCCTCCAATTGTGTTTTGAAGAGCATTAGTATAAACTTCAAACAGAGAAGGATGGGGCCTGTTGATCAAAGGATTTATATTACACAGCAAAAGAAAATATCATCGTTTGGATTTATAAGAAAGTAATCACCAAATTAAAAGTCATAGTGGTAAATCTGTTCCTTTCAGTTGTGTGTCTGCATAAAGTATTCTGAATTACATTTTATAATGAAGATTTTATTTTCTCTGTGTTTTCAAACAGTTGTTTGATTTGCTGTTGTGACAAGTCAGGAATATTCACTTAAATGCTCTGTTGCTTGCATTAGTAATGCCAGCTGGAGCTTTTGGGGTTTTAGTTTTCTATTTCATCATTTGGTAAAGGTTTTGGTGAATATAAGTTGTCAATCCCCTTGTCATGGCAATTTTAAATTAGGTGTCATTGTTTACCCAAGTTCTTTAATGCTATCACTTTAAAAGAATCTACAGAAATGCCTTTTAAATATGACCATGAAGTAAAAAAGAAAAAAAAGAAAGTATATTTATCTATTTTTCACTGAGCAGTAATAAATGTTGGTAATTGGAGGTAGAAAAATAGAAAATGATTATTGCTTTACATGATGGAAGTGCCTTTGTTTTCCTTGTATCAAGTACTTTGCAGTGTATTTAACCTGGCTAAACTATAATTTTTCTTAGAATACTGGAATCAGTTGACATTTATGTATACATTGCAATTTTTATGTAAATAGAAAGTTTTCCAGCTTTGAATTTTGAATCAAGATGTCGAACTCATATTTTGCCTTGGAACATGAAAGATATTTAGAAAATTTACAAACAGAAAAAGAAAGAAATGCTTATGCTGATTTTGACCTAATTTTTTCAGAAATATCTTTAGTGCTTGACCAAATGTTTAAGCTCTCAAAAGTGAAATGCCTATCTCTGAGTGAACACAAAACTTGGAAACATGGAAATGTGGATACATTGTGATTTTTCATCTTAAAAGCTCATTATTCCATGCCTTAGTGGACTGCTTTGCTTTTTTTCCAGCTCCTATTGTACTTGGTAAATCCAGAACAATATGGTGGCGACCATTTAGTGGAAAGCCAACTGCAAATGAAATTATCTATATAGTTAGTGAGAATTTGGTAACAGTACAAAACCCCTGCCATCAACACCACTGCTATCATAGCTTTATATAAGATAAAGCAAGATGATTATCACACAGGCAACATTTTCGGAGAGTTTCTAAGCGTACATAAATATAGTAGCACTGCACTTATTTTTTGCATATGCAGAAAGAATCAGGAAGGTCCTGCCTTGAAGAGATCATTTCCTTAGCAGGAGAGACAGAGAGTGTCACCCTGATTTTTTCAGCCTTCTCTTCTGTTTCACAGTTTCATGTTTTGGGTTCTTTCTCACGCTCTGGTCTGTAAACACAGCCAATGTTACTGTAGTTCACGGAAAGTTTTCATTCCAGTTCTTAGAGATATGGACAGGGGATGGACAGTTGTCTTGACCAATGGGATGGGGAGAGGTGTCAACCTTCTCCCCCAATCCCTGGCCTTTGTAGAAATACTATATAATGGAGTCAGACTTTTAAATAAACTTAGAGTTTTAGTTCATGCCTTCTGATCAAAGTGTGAGTGTGTGTTTGTGTGTGTGTGACGAACTGCATCTAGAGAGAAGGCAGAATTCCTGGTCTGGGGATCTCAAGAGGGATTGACTATCTTTAGCTATTGGTATATAATATAGATTTGCTCTCATTTCATCATTTTGGCATTAGGCAGGCTGGGTAATGGATGCTGCTGAAGCATAATTCTTTCACATGGATACTTCTTAATAGAGAAGCAGAAGTGGGCTACCCTCAGATACCAATGTGTATATCAAAAGGTCTAATTTGATATTACTACGTTTAGCAAGCTATAAAATTCAGTAAAACTTTGATGCCTTTATGATGATTTATTTTCTTATTTGGTTAGATCTGCAGTGTGGGCTGTCAGAACCCATTTTTAAGTCGATTAACATGGTTCAGACAATTGGTTTGAATGCAAAGAAATAATTAGGAAAAAATATCTTCCCACAGTAACACTGTGCCTTAAAATAAACTAAATGTGCTTAAGTAAAAATGGAATGGAAATCTCGAAGGTTAACCTGGGTGTCTTCCTTTTCCAGGGTGCTCCTAAGCCGATTGCCATCGAGCCGTGCTCAGGAAACAGAGCTGCCGTCCTGACGGTGTTTTTGTGTCTGCCCAGGGGAGCATCAGGAGTTCCACCACCCGGGCAGTCAGGTAAGGCTGCTCTGCTGGGTGTTGTGTCTGTCTCCTTCTGCACCCTCTGCCAGGCCAAAATCTCCCTCCCAGATCCAAAATAATGGCACAGCAGATGGATATGAGGAGCTGCTCGGTCAAGCTGATGTTGAGTTTAGCCCCAGTGTTTCATTTTTCTTGGGAATTTGGTGTCATGTCCAAATAAAAAGCCAGCCACATTTCATTAGGAATTCCTGAAGCAACACCCGTGCATGTCAATATGCTCCAACATTGTCTCTCAGTTGAAAAAGAAAATCATATGCAGCAACTTCCATGGTTTCAGTTCAAGCTGCTGTAAATGAGACTGTACAGGGAATACCAGTGAGTATTTTCACTTCGGGCTAAAATTTAGTGTAGTCTAGTTTGCACCATAAATCTCAACACTTTGCTGACTGGGACTCAATTAAAATACTAGTGTTTCCCAGAATGCCTGTCAGATAAAACCTGGAATTGTGCGAGTGAATGCTTCTGTAGGGAGGGGTTCACTTTGGAAGTCATCCCAGCTCATTTTAAAGTAGCACTTGCATTATCTGGAAGCACTTCTTGTGGTGACCTACCTTTCTCTGCTAGATCATTGTACAAAAACATTCTCATAGAACACTTCCTAAAGGGGAGGGACCTCGCTGCACCTTTAAAACCCTTTAAATAACTGCCTACAGTGGTATGATAGGAAAGAGCCATGACAAGGAAGTGTGGACAGTAATGTGACGCTGCACATGTGACCAGTTTACTCATTCAGAATTCACTGGAGCTGGAGCCAAAAGGAGCACCTTTGTAAGAAATAGCAGACTGCATGCTATGTGCCCAAAATGCAGGAATAAACCAGAAAATATGCTTTCAGGCTAACTTTTATCATTAAGAGCCAAAGAATATATCCTTTTAACCTTCAAAAATCCATTTAAGAGATTAAAAAGTATTGAGTAATGATGAGAGCAAACTCAGTTGACTTATGTTGGAAATAAGCTCAGCTGGGTGTTCTTCTTTTGGCCTGATCACTATCTGTTATTTATTTGGGAGTTTTAGTTCATTTTTTGAGGGCAAGGGGTATTATATTTTTTTCCCTCTGAGTTCTGAGATGAGGGCTTAGTTCTTAAAATGCTGTTTATAGCTTGGAATATCATTTTTGGAAGTGCTATGAAAATAAAAGTGTTACTGATGCTTTGTCAAATACATTTCCTGGAAGAAATACATAAATGTAAGTGTTCTGAAGGGAGCAATGAGGGTGGAAGGATGTTTAACTTATTCCCTATTCATGTTTTAAGGAAATGAAAAAGAAATGAAGGTGTTTATCGTCTTGCAACAAGAAAAAACATTATGAAAGGAAATTAAAAGTAATTGTGGAAATTGAAGCTTAAAATGATTTTGGTGGGAGTTTTTTTATTGCTTTCAAATTTACCTATGATGTACATCTTGACAGTAAAAATGTATTCATTTAGTTCCTTTATAATCAGCTTCTATTTACCATATAAAGGAGTCTTTGAAAAGTAATTGCTGATCTTTTCTGTGTGTAAAGCACAGACGGTATACATGTTTTGAAACAGGACTTGGCTTCAACAACACGTCAGATGTGTCATTCTGCATGCTTCTCAACCTGTGAAAGAAAGCACCTCTTTTTTAAACATGTTTTGTCCTCCTGTTATGTTCTGCCTTCTCACTGCTTTACCCTTCACCAGCTTTGTAGGCATATATTTAGAATGCTATTCTTCCATTTGTTATTGTGGTACCTGTCACTCACTTCGTGTTTCAAAATAAATGATTTAGTCCTACAACTTTCACTTTGTTCAGGGTCAAAAGTGAATAGAGACGCTTGAGGTGTTCAGCCATGCTGGTTCAACCATTAGAATGTATTAGATTATGTGACTATAATCATCTTTTCTTGTGCATGATGAGTTTTGGTACTCATGAGTGTAACCATGCCTGGGTCAAGCAGGAGCTATTATTATGCAAGTTTGTTGGCACACCTGTAGCTTTACTAATTCACTCCATTCCTGTCCTGCAGCACTACCTGCTGCTTCATCCCTGGGTGCCTGGGAGCAGATGCTGTGAACAGTGCCAAGGTTTTGGAAATGATGTGGAAACTTTGAGCAGCACACACGTTCTCTATGCAGTCGGTTTCCCTTATGGCCTAAGTTAGACAAAACCAATGATACTGAGGTGGAAGCCGTGTGTTCAGTAATTATGTCTTGCCAAGTAATATTAGAGTCCTCTATTACTTGCACACAGCCATTTTCCAGCTCGTTGGGATTGCTCTAGGATAAAACTTGACAATGTGTCAAGCATCTTTGTTTAAATGATATGTCAATGATACTCATTCCCAGTTCACATTGGGAGAGTGTGGGATTTATTCCTTCTATACATACGTCCCAAACAAAGGAAGGGAATGCCCATATTTTTATTGTCCTGCATTTTCTCCAAAACTGAGGAAGCAAATTCTTTAAATACTCTGTGCTCCACTGGAGTTCTTAGTTGTATACCTAATTTTTAAGCTCTGAATTTGGGTTTTTCTTTTCTGAGCTTTGCATTAACAAATATTTTGTTGAAAAATGTCTCTGAATGTTAAAACAAAACAAAGCAAAACAAAACGAGAAACCAAAACCAACCCTACAAACTAATGAATAAACTAAACCCTAATGTAAAGGTTACTCTTTGTGCAGCATATGTTCTGTACTTCACCTTTACTGGCAGCTGAAAGAGAAGCTGAAGCTGCAGATGGTGGGCTTTGGCCAAAGGTTATGCACGGCAAAAAACTTGTCTAGGAGAGAGACCATATGTCCCGGTGCAGATCTGTGTGTTCTCTGCTTCCTGCAGAAAATTCTCACAACTTTACAGACTTTCAACAGCATTGTTTAGCACTCAGTCCTAATTCTGTAAGTAAACAGTTAAACTGTTTAAAATTAACCTGTGATTTAAGATAGATTTTATAGAGATTGATCATGTAGCTTCAGTCAAAATATTGATTAAAATGAATTTATTGCAAAAAAGGGAAAGAGTAGTCATTGTGATTCATGTTTTAAAAAGGGATTTTTTTCAATGAACCAACTATTTGTGGAATTAAATATCAAAAAAATCTGGAAACTCACAAAATGTTGCCATCATGGTAGATTAGGTGTTTCACAGCAGACCTTACAATTTCTTTTGGATGCAAGCTAACAATTCAGTTATACTTCTCTGAAGTAACTTCTTTTTAAGTGAAATTAGAGACAAAATATATATTAGAATGATCAATTCAAAACATTAAGTTAGATTTCTCAGGTTGGATTGACTGATAGAATGCGTGCTTCCTTCATTCTTCAATTATCTTGTTCATTCCATTGTACCTGTGTAATCAGAACAAAATTAGAGGGTCCAAAAAATAGCAATTGTCTGTAGGGTACACACGTCTGTCAGTACAAATGCATCAGTGTAGTGCATATGTGACTTACAAGTTCTATGACACACTGGAAGCTAGAGATCATCTTTTATTGCTGTAATGTCTGACCCCATGATTTAAATAGCTTAAACTCATATATATGAGGTTCTAGAGGGTCTAGTTCTACAGGTTCTGGAGGTTCTAGAGATGTAGGTCTAGAGGTTCTGGAGGTTCTCGATGGTCTAGCTCTAGAGGTTCTGGAGGGTATAGCTCTAGGGATTCTAGAGGTTCTGGAGGTTCTGGAGGTTNAGAGCAGCTGCAACCAAATCTCTAGAATGAACTAAGGGGATTGAACAAAACAAGTTAGACCAGAAAAAAGAGGATAGTATATAACTTAATGCAGAAAAAGGTGCCTGTGAATTATCTGCTGTGGAAGGCCCAAAAATAACTCCTTCAAGGTCTTCATACAGCTCTGGTGATGTATTGGGCAATACAGAAAGAATAGCTTGGTAATGTGATAAATTCTGTTAAAAGAACTGTGACCATGTCATCATTACTACTAAAGCCAACTCAATCCCATGCTTTGAGATATTGAGTTATTGTACAATAAGTTTATAAAACAATGTTTGCATCATTCTGGGAAAAGGCCACATTGTGCTGTAAAGCATAAAGAGAAATGAAAATATTAAACCATTTCAAAATAATTCAAAATCAAGGGGTGTAATTTCTGAATTATTTACAGCTTATTTTATTTTCGCACAGCAGCACTTGCCTATCTACCAAGAGGGTAAAAGTGATAGAGCACCCAGTAGAGGAAATTCTCTATTGAGGCAGTGAGATGAATGGTCTCTGCAGAGGTGCACAAATGAGTGTCTCTGTTAAACCTCTGTAGATCTTCAACACCTCCATGGCTATGACTGGGTGAGGTGACTCTAACTTAACCCATAAAATAACACTTGGGAATGAAATGGAAGTCGAAATGGAAGACTGCATGCAATATTCCATTGCTTTAAGTACAAATTAGGATGGCAGGCCTCTGAACAGTGCTATCTGAAAGTTCCTGATATCCTCGGCTCAAAACAGAGTTTTGTGTAATTTTGGTCGTGCTAACTGTGGTGTTCAATCCTACTTAATCAGCAAGCTCCAGTAGGATCACAGAATCAATAAAACTACCATGCCATCTGCCTTCCCTGTCCTCACCATCATAATGAATAATGACTCATTAAGTGTTCTACAAGACAATTAGCTCTGGTTGAAAACAGTAACAAGGCTTTCTTGATTGTATTTATAATTTTCTCTGATTAAAACACAAAAAACCTAATGCATATCATGAGACACATTAACATAAATATGAATTAACTAATAGATTTTATAGGGTATTATATTTAATTATATTGCTCAATTTTTCTGACCCTTGGAAACAAAACCATAGCTTATGGCTTTTCGTCTGTAGATTGGCTTCATATGTGTACCTATCTCAGTATGCAGATCTGGTTGCAGACATACACTGGGGCACGTAAGTCTCATGAATTTCTACCTGCTACGAACACATTCCTTTGCACAGTCCTTTCATACTTGCTAAACAACTCAATAAAGTCAGTAGTGCTGCAAGGATGAGTATAGATTTTCCTGTAGAAAAATACAAGTAAAAGATGTAGCAGAAAATACAGTCGTTAAGACACACAGAGGAGGGTTGAATCTCTGCTTTAGTGAAGAAAAACTATGAATACTGAAAGTGAGGTGAAGAAAAGTGAGGGTAGACATAGAAACAGGAAGATATTCACAACTGATTTTTTAGATGCTTAAACATCTAAAAAAGAAACCTAAAACTGATATTGCAAAAGGAAAAAGGAGCTCTGAAAAATTATGAATGTCTAGACGAGAACAAACATAGTTCTGCATTCTGTTTTTCCCAGCTGGTTTTGCAGGCCCTACAAAGTAACATTCTACTTTTTATTTAAGCAAACATATTTCTGTGCATCATCCTGTTCTTTGTTCTGTATCAATCCACTTGTCTAGATTGAATGTTGTCTCTCCTTTGTAATTTTGGAGACAGAATATTGGCTTATTTTCATTATTTGCTGTTTTATTGACATTGATTCACCGAAGTTTATTTTATATTTGTAATCTAACAGTGCTGTTTAGGTAGGATAAAGTGGCATGTAAGCAGAGAAAACCTTGTAAAAAACTGAGCAAAATTAACTGTACAACACCCCTAGAAGAGACAACTCCCCCCATCATGAATAGCAAGATTTTTCAAATAATGAAATAGCAAAACAAAAAAAATCTCTGTTCTCCTATTTCCTTTGATGTCTCAACATGCAACTAGAAATAAGTGAAACTGTGTATTACACAAAACCGGAGTGGATGTCGAGAACTTGTGTTAAAATAGAGGGGTGAGTCAGACATTTTATTTATTATGCAAAGTTGCACAGTCATGTTCATTTGACCAGAAGCTCTGCAGATAAGCTGGAATATTATAAAAGACTCAGTGGGGAACAGAAATATTTGAGTTTCCTTTTACTGTTTAGGCTGTGTGAAGACCGGGTTTAATCTTTCTCTCTAACCTAAGGCATGACTAGAGCATTTTGTACAGAAATGTAATTTTGGTAATTGTATTGAGGGGTACTTCATATTAGTTACCAACATGATGCTAGTTAAATGCTGAAAAAAAATAGAAAACATTAACATTGTGTGAGAAAAGCAAAATGGTCTTTCTAAGAGTTTTAATGGCTACAACTAAAGCTAAACTCCTAATTAGTGTAATAAGCAGTAATTTCAACTTACTGACACCGAGAGACTGTAAAATTCAGGGTTCTTTTCAGTTAGCTGGAGATGATTAACAAAATAGCTCTAAGACTTAGTGTAAACTAAAATAATCTATTCCCAAGATCATTTTACTGAAGGAGTTGCTTCCTTTTGAGCAGTAAGGCCTATTTTTGGAGTGACTATTTTCTGCCTAATGCCACCCTTCTGCACTGCATCAAATGAGGGAGCAGACTGTGTTTATAGTATTGACACTGCAAAAAGAACACAGTGGTAAGTGGCAGATGGTGCCGATGATTACTTAAAAAATATTTATGGCAATAGCAAAAACAAAGTAGATAATAAGACCCTGCTAGCCACAACCACCCCTACTCCAGCCCAAACCCAGAGCAGTTACTTCTGCAATGTGCAGGATAAAGTTTACTTGAAAGGTACAGAGGTTCTTAGCACAGTAAGCTTTGTAAGTGATGAAGAACGAGGTATTGATTTTATCTGCTCTTTTACAGAATTTTAGGTGGTTCTGTAAGGAATTAGCTTTTACATTGTTCTAGCCATAGAAACTTGATTTCTTTAAATTCTGAAGAATATACTTGGAAAGGACATAAACATTTTAATATGAAGAACATGCAGTATAACATTAGCAATGTGTTTTCTACACATCTTGGTAAAAGTAACTTATTGATTGGACAGTAAAACTTGCATTCTGTGAAGCCATCAGCTGAAAAAAAGTAAAAAGAGAATAAGAAAAAAAAAGAGCAGGCGAATAGAGGAGGTGGAGATGGTTGTTTTACAACTTTATCACTGGATTTGCTGCCCTAAAGGGACTCAATAAAATGAGACATATTCATAAAAACTGTTAAGTACTGTGAACATTTATTTGACAACTAGTTATTCATTTTTCAATCCAAAACTGTCACTGTTTCTCCAGAGTATTAGAAATACCTTTTGGGGCTTTTACAGCTTTAGTTGCATAAAGGGAACTGAAAGAAAGTGTGAAGAGGGTGTAAAATTCTGAATACTGTGAAGTTTAAGTGCAGCCATATCCATCTCTTCCCTTCTGTGGGGAGGCTGTCTGAGCTATTGCCAGGTTGCATCCAGGTTACTATTTGGTGATTTCCTCCCTCCTATTGTCATGGGAATGGAGAAGCAATGGTGAATGCTCGTGATCCAAAGCTTCTGGCCACAAACATGTGCACCAGAATCCAAACCTTCAGATCAAAGGCTCTGACCTGGAAGAAACACCATCCCTCAAGCATACCTGCCTGCCCACCATCAGCTGCAGTACTTGAGGCTCTGCTATTTTCATCCATCACCCACGGTGTTTTAACAATCAGATCTTGTCTCCACCTTCATTTTGCCAAGGCAAATGAGGTCTGCTCTCAACCTGTTCTTCGGTCTTCTGAACACCTTTGCAGTGCTTTGTCCCAGTTTTAGCCTCAGGTCATCCCTTTTTACCTTGCATGACCAGGTTTGTACTCAGAGTGCCACGTGAAGGCCCATCTGGCATTGCCCAATGACATTAACATTTTATTGCTGTATTCCTTTTAACATTTACTTTTTAAAAAACATTTTTCCCCTATTTTCAACCTGATATCTCTGCAGCCAACTTTTTTTCTTCCTTGAACTGTAAACTTTTGGAGTATAAGTTTTTGTTTGTTTCCAAAATACATGGTTTTGAGTTTTGCTGTTCAATCTGAGTACATGCATATTCCTCAAGTCCTTGGGGTCATGCATCTCTTTCTGGATTATATTCTAAGGCTTCTCTGTATTGATGATACATAGTGATGTTTGCCATGATTGAATTTATTACGCTAATGCCAAGCTCTTTAATGAAAACAAAAATGAACAATAAAAAGTATGACTCTTGTTTCCATGTTATACTTTCATCAGCCTTCTTTCTCTTCAAAAGTATTATTTTTTTTCTCTCCTTTATGCCATTACTCATTCTCCATACCTTCTGTCTTCTCTTTTGATAATTTATCTGTTGATAAATTCTCACATTATATGATTTCAGAAATCTAGAAAATATTCTGCATGGTCTTCCCCAGAAAATCATCTAACTTATATAAAACTATCAGGGGATTCTGGCAGAATCTTTGATTAAATGGTGTTGCATTTTGACCTGTTTTCCATTTACCTGCCTTTAATTATTCCTTCTAGTAAAGTACCTCATAGCAGAGTCTGATTAATAGATCAGTAAATAACTGAATATATTTTCCTTGAATCTAGACAATATTTAGTTTGAAAGAAACAACAGTTACTGTTCTCAATTTGCATGCATCTGACATGACAGATTATTAAATTTCCCTGTTACCAGCCTTTGTTTTCTGGTATTCTTACAGAATTAGTGTTCTGATTACCCTAATGTCATTTCATAAAACTTCTGTTTCTTCTGTTTCCATATCCTCATTCCATTATCCATATTGATGGCACCATCTTTGATAAACATTATCTCCCTCCTTGAAAGCCTTCAGATTCTCTCCTGAGACAATATCTAGAAAATACCTGATCTCTGCTTCATTCTTTCTGCATAATGACTCTTTCCTGTTTTGCTCTCTTAGTTATAAACAGTGAAACTCCTTGGATGTTTGTTTTACTAACCCTTTGCAAGGTCTAACTCATCTTGACTTTTGACAATTCTTACTTGGCTGTTATAGGTCTTTGCCTGCAAACGACAGCCTACTTTGTTGCTTGATGCTTTTTAGCCATTTTCATAGGCTTTCTGAATTTAAAAAGCTGTAAACTTAGGTCTTCAAATTTGATTGTCTCCCAGGCAGAGCCTTAGGCCCTTAACAAGGCTAAGCTTTCCTCTGTTCAGAGAAATCATCGAGTGCTTTTCTTCTTTTGACATGAATGATACAGACATCAACAAAAGAAGAAAAGAGAAAAAATGATAAAGGCAACTAACAAACATGGGAAGTTGGCATTCAGAATTTTGCCGAGAGAGGTTATACGACACTTATGTACTTTTTAATGGAAATCTCATGGAAAAAAAAATCTTTTAATAGTGTGATTTGTTTTACACAAGCAGAAACATCGATGATCAGATATGCTGTAAAGCAGCGTCTTATTTTCCTAGCACAAAAATCCACTGTTTCTTACATGGAAAATAGGCAGCAGTGGGGCCCATGTGAATGTACACCTCAACCCAACAGAGCACCTTTTTAAATTTTGTGCTGTTAAACTTTGAGGATTCAACAGATGTCTAGTTAGAGGTGCAAAATTAGGTAAAGTGAACAAATCCCCGTGCAAGTGACACACTGGATGATAAGTGTCCTTCCCATGTGAAATTGGTGGTCTGGTTTTATATTCAGTCAACACACACTATGTGGAGCAGATGGCTTACAGTTAAATTAGAACCATAAACCTTTCAAAGTTAAAGTTATACATGAATTAAATCTTTCAGCAGGGGTCCCATCACCTATTTCTCCTTACTCTAAAATTGAAACCCTGGAAAAGCAGATTTTTTTTCTTAAATCAACAGAAGTCAGTCTTCAACTAAAAAGAATTACATTGAGATCTGTCCTGATTCTTAGTCCTGGCATCATGGAAAGTTTCATTCATTACTGGGACAATGCAATTGCCCATAATCTACCTTCCCATGTTTATTTTATCACACTCTTGGAGCAAGATGCTTCTACTGCCTATTTTTGGGATAAAGCTGTCCAAAATTACACAGAGACCAATCAGATTTATCATTCTTTGGCGTTTGATGGCATCCATCTGTTTATTTACAAAACTGCTAAAGACTTATTGAGTTACTAGACTACAGAGAAAATAAATTGAGTTATCATATGTAGTTAAATTCAGTCCTTGCATCTGCTGTCTTTGCAGCCTGTATGGTGTTTTCTGAAATTACACTGGCTTGCAGACCCAGGCTTCAGGAATACATTTACTTCACAGCCTTTTTATGCCATTTCAAGTGAATTTCTAATGCATGAGCAATTTGTGGTTCAGGAAAATGTTGACAGAAGAATGTCAGGGCTTTCTGTTGTTAGCAGTTTAAAAGCATGATAGGGACGGTTCTTACTTAAAAGTAGCTCTTAAAAGTTTGGAGCTGCTCAGTTTCTGGAATAATTTGATCTAGCCTGTTTCAATCAATATTGCACAACTATTGTGGAAGGCTTTAAAGCTTATGGGCACAAATAAACATATTATTAGCAAGTATAAAACACTTTTAAGATGAGGGTTGGGGAATGAACTCCTCTTGTGCTCTATGTATTCAATTACTGTTGTAAGTACAAACAAAAAGAAATAAGGTTTAAAGTTCAAATATTTCCATTAGTAAAACTGAATAGCAAAATGATGAAATGTGGGCTTGATATTTCTGAGCCTGAATTTCAGCTTGCTAACCATTGCTAGCTCCTTTCCCAAGGGAAAGCTGTCAACCGTTTTCTCATTTCAAAACATCTCTCTCAGTTTACCAAAACAGGTTCAGTACACAGTGTTCCCTTTCCCATAACAACTGTCCCCAGGTGTTGTTTCCTATTCCTTAGGCAATGGAGAGAAGTGTCAGTCCCATGGACCAATGGTGTGCCTTTTTGGCGCAGCATGTTCTAAAAGAAACAGTTGGGATTGTAAAGAAAGCCTTCTTTCTCTTCTGACAACTCTATGGAGTCAATTTATTCCATGTCCTACCTTGACACGAAATACACCTTAAAGGGCTACTTTATTTCCTGTAGCAAGCATGTGTTTGCAACAGTGAACTCAATTATTGCCCACATATCTTCTGTTTGTGGATGAACTGCTCTGTAACAATGAAATTGCTGGAAATGTCCTTTTGAAGGAACTAGTCTGAACCCAGCCAAGATATTCACTCAGAGCACCCACAGGTAGCTGAGAGCCCTGGCTTTGTCAATTAGGTCACAGTTGTTAGAGAAGTGTTGTTCCTTGTTGTGGCAAATCTCTGACTGTGATAAATTCTCAGCTTCTCTAGTTTTTACACCTTGCATAGTTCTGCTTCATAATTTTGGAACTGAGAGGTATAGGGAATATATTCCAGATAGATCCATGTGTCAGCTCCAGTCCTGTAGGGATACAGCAGATCCAGGTCAGTGCTGCCTGTACAAGCCCAGGGCTCAGTTCTACACCTCCCTGCACCATCCTTTGGCATCTAAGTATGGCACTGTGCCTACACACAGCACCAGCTACATGGTGCATCCAGATGTCTTTGTGGGACATGAAATGGGGAACAGTGTGGAACCACCGAATGCTGTTTAAGCAATGGTTTGGAGCCTAGCAAGGCTGTCAGAACTTGTACAGCCTGGTGAATCATGCCTGACTGCAGAGATGCTTCAAAACATTCTGCGGGATGCACTACTCTGTACTAGCACTAGATGGGTGGGTTTCTCTCATGTCACATCTGCAATTCCTTAGGTTAAAAAAAATAAGAATAATAATTAAAAACCAACAACAACAAAAACAGGTTGGAAAAAGGTTGGAAGTTGATTTTTCTGCTCTTTCTTACAAAACACAGTAAATATTAAGTGCTGCAGAAACATTGAGAAGGAATAAGTTTGGGCATACAAAATTAGCAGGTTCATAAAATAAAACCAGGCTGTTGAAAAGAATAATTTAAAAATAATTCCAAAACTAAAAATCCAAGAATCGGTTAAATCTATTAAAAAATATAACGTGAGATGAAACGAGGTTTCTGTGAATGTTATTGGACCCGGCAAGTGAGTCTCACATTAAATTGCATATATTTTTTATACTGGAGAAAATGAGCTTGAAAATGACTGATAGCTAGTTAATATGGGAAAATGGCAGACAAAATAATCCATCCCAAAGAGGAACATTTTAAACTAGTACCTGTATGTGAATCACTTCTAAAAGAATCCCTCATTATAAACCTACTCTTTCTAAACTGTTTGGGTCTGAAAAAGTATTAGTATTAGTATTAAGTGAATTTTCCAAATTCCTAAGCAGGAAGTATTGATCTGAACAGTGGCTGAAAAAGACTCTTGTCACTTCAAGTCTTTCATTTCAAGAAAGTTGTCTTGAGTGCTCAAAACATGCTAGGATGTAAGGAAAAAATTAAAAAGAAAATTACAGTGGCAAACTATATTTAGGGTTGAGAGTGACTCAACATGAAATGATCAAGGAAAGTTTAGAATGACAATGTATCTATCTATCTATCTTAATTTGTACTATTTATATATAGATCTATTACTTTTAATTCACGATTCAGTGATACACAGTCTGACGTGTCTCCTGTCAAGTACTCAGTGTCCTCAGCTGCTTTTGAGTGCATCTGACTATAAGTGGGATATAAAATATCTGGTGCCTTGCCACAGGGCAAACCCTGGAAGGCAGAATAGTTGGATTGCAGTGATCAAAGGGTAACCTTCCTTGCCCTCGCCCTCTGACAGTGATGTAGCAGCATGAAACCCATAACTGCAGTTCCAGGCTTTCAGACTTGTCCCTGGGAGCAGCACTCAGGGCACTTTTCCAGGTACAAATCTGCTTCAGGCTTGTGTTGTCCATTCCCCCCCAGCCCTTCCCCTTCCCGAGTGTTTGCAGCTGTGTCTGCCTCTCGCCCAACAGGGGGTTCAGCAGAACTCGCTCTGTAGTGAAACAGTTTTCCTGACTGGAGGTGGAAGTTTTAGGTGGCTGCTTGTAGTTAATCATATCAAAAAGAGAGAAAATTATTGTGGGGACTTGCATCTACTGGAATTTGCACCCAGAGTAGATTTTAGCCCTTGCCCTGCTAACCAGATCCCCGTGTGTTTGTGGATACGGGGTCTCTCTCTATGCTCTCTGTAAAAGGGGAATGCTACTTTGTGAGGGTGTTGTGGGAATAAATGGACAATGTTTGAGTTGTTCTCAGGTTCATTGTTGTAAGTGTAATGGAAAAGAATCCAAGCAATATTTCATGGCATGCTTTAGTGCATAATACCTCTCATTAATTTCCAGATCCCTGCATTGCCTCAGCAGAAATGTTTGAGTCAAGAATAAGGACTCTTCTTCACTATTTGTTGATGAAATATCAGATCAGTATCTAAATATATAAGATACTCTGTTGTTCTGTTTTGGTTTTTTTTGGTTGTTTTTTGTTTGTTTTTTTTTCCTCAAGGAAGAGCAGATTAATCAATTTTCTTTCTGCAGATAAATGATTCCTGTCAAATATACTCATGCAGGAATCGTTGTCCACAACAGAGGAAAACTGATTAGTCATCATGATGGAATAGATAAAGAATCTTTGAGAGCACATTGCACTTCTCACAATGAAGTTCTTGTAGAGAAGTTTTGGTTACCTGAAAATGTATTAATATGCAGAAGGCATAACAAGTAACACTATGAACTATTACAGCATAACACATTAAATTCAAGAATAGGCTGCATCTTTTCCTGGGGAAGCAACAAAAGAATGCTGGTCATAAAGTAAAAAACTATCTAAGTATAAATGTGAACTTCAGATGAAATTTTCTTCACAATCTATGGAGATTGTAATTATTAAATTTCAAATTTGAGTGCTGAAGAAATAACCTTTGAATAAATTCTATTTGCATTTGTATATGTAGAGGATGAAAATAATGGGGGGTTGTTTTTTAGAAAACAGCAAACCATGGCTGGCAGCACAGGGAGCCACATCCTGAGCTGTGTCAGAGCATTGTTCTGACTGATATGGGAGAAGAATTACGTGTAGCTTTAAATGGTGTCTTAGATTAAAATTAAAATCTATCATTTCATTTACTGGTTTCTGATGATTTAAGAATATATTCTCAGAATAATATTTAGAGTAGAGAAAGCTCTAATTTATGTGAAACAGTACATTAAAAGCAGTTACTCATCCACCTAAGAAACATTATCAGCTACTCATCAGCTTCCAGTTCAGAACAGAATCTGAAGAATGGCCTGAAAGAGGCATCAAATTTATTCTGCTTTTTAAAGACCCTGGCAATGCAAGATACTGAGTGTGACAAATGCAGTTAGTTATAAATTACCACCCTTCTTGCAGCTACTGGAGCTTGAGGTCCCACTTCCCTCCACTGAAATGCACACAGTTCCACCTTGGTTTGTACTGGAGGAAATCTGGAATGCCATTACTGAACACTCTGCAAACTCCCATTATTTTCAACAGGAGTGATGCCAAGCTCCTTTCAAAGTTGATTACAGAACCATAAAAAAAATAAGGCTGGAAAGGACTTTTAGAGATCATTTACTCCCATCTCCCCTGTTCATGGCAGTATCAGCTGCATGTAAACTATTTCTGGCAGATGTTTGTCTAACCTGTTCATAAAAGCATACAAAAATGGACTTTCTACTTCCTACCTAGGAAATTTTTTTCCCCCCATGCATTCCTGGTAGAAAATCTTTCCTAATAGTTAACCTAAATTTCCTCTGCTATGGTTTAAGCCCATTACTTTTTATCATGCCCAAAATGAACATGGAAAAAAAGATTATTTCCTTCCTTCCTTTTCTCTGCAGACATTTATATTTTTCTGTTTACAGTCTATCACCTTCCTCTATATCAAAATAATCCTAGCTCATCCAAACTGGTTAAGGTCATGTTTTCTAGACCTGGTTGCTTTGTATTAGTCCCCTAGATTATACCTGTGCAAAGCAGGAGGGTAGAATACTGAGGGATCGAGGGGGAAACTGAGTATTTTACAAGAAAATGTTACTGAAATGATGCCAATCATTCAGCAACTCTTTTTTTTTTTTTTTAGAGTACCACCTTTCAGCCTCTTCTTCAGTTTGCCCTTTATATATGCACAATATCCATCCTTCCTACACTGTAATTACTACTGTTTGCTACAGTCAAAGGCTGGTATGCCTAAAATGAGAGATGTGTGAAATGGGACACAATAATTCTGAACTTGGGCAATATGCAGGATTTGTAGAGTAACAGGAAAATCAAACCTGTGATAGATTCAGATTTTCTCCTTCCCAAATCTTAATTTTACTAAGTGACTTGAGACTGAAACCAGAAAGCTTGCTCCACGCTTCTTCTACATTTGGCTATTTTTAGGATTTCCTGCAGAGATCTTGGCCCTGAGCTTTAATTCCTTCTTCCCACACATGCCCATCTCTTTCCATCCACAGTGGAGTCAATGATTCACGTCTGGTACACTCAGCCAGCAGGGATCAGTGATTTCTTCCTGTAGGGTTGTGGCACTTTGTAGCAAGGTGCAATGAAAATTCCTTTTAATGAAGAGAAATTTGTCTTAGGAAGCAAATGTGGCTTGCATCCCAGCAGAAATGGTGCATGGCAATTTAGGGTCTGTGATGGACATTTTGCTTACAAAGATGCATAATTCATTCACGGGGGAATTTGTAAATTATTCCAGTAATCCTTACCTGTGGGATAAATATTGTCCCCTAAGAAGCTCATGTAACTTTATAATCTGATAACTTATTCTGTCAGGATAATACTAAGAAATTCTGTAATAAACTTTCACTACTTGTTCTTGGGCAACTAGAGCTTTACTCAAATGCTGTTTCCCTGATATTCTGCTTCAGTGATGCTTTTTCTGATTCTTCTCCATCGATCAATAGTGATATGAAAACAGATTTTTAGAAAGCCCCATTCTCCTGCATCTTCTTATCATACGTTATTGGTTTTTTTCTTTGATGGTAAGTACACAAAAAAAACCATTCCAGATAGTCAAATAAACAGTCAGAAACCATGCCATGCATTTAAGAGTCAGGTTTTTTTCACTGGATACAGAATTTACCATTTTCAGCATAGGTAGTTTTTCTACACTTATGGGAGACCACTTTGCACTTCTGGCCTTTGAGAGACCCATGAAAAATTCAAGACATGCAGGATTTTATGTCCCAAATGAGACAAATTGCTAAAGCAGGATTAGAGTGTGCAGGTTGTAACAATCAACAACCACGACCACGATCACAGCCTGTCCCACTCAGAATGTGCAGCCCAACTCTCAGGGAGAGTTTGCACCAGCTGATAGCACAGGGCATCCTGACACAAAGCTCAAGCAGGAGGCAGCTCCATCCCTTGTACCAGAGCAATTACACTGTCAAATCCCCCTCAGCAGCTCTGAGGGGTGCTGGGCAGCAATTCCCTCGTTAGATCCTACCCAAAATGTCCAAACGTGGAAATGCTAGTTTGGAAGGATGGAAATGCTAATCTGGAGTGTCTGATTGCTGCACAAAGCCTGTAGCTTTGTCAGTCACTTAGCCATCAAGCTGGACACTGATACAAGGACAGTAAATTTCTGGGAGGTACAGTCAACATAAAATATTTCCCTTCAAGAAGTGTCTTGCTCCATGTCATGACATTCCATTTATTCTATGCTTTTATATCCTCAAATGTTTCAAGTGCATTTATTTGTATAGATACATAAAGGTGCAACTTGGACACCTCAGTACAGCAGAGTGAACTTACAGTCCACAAAGGACAGGAATTCCCAGCTACCAATAAAATAATATACATTACAAATTCTAGTTCTCAGTCCCGAATTAAGTTAAGGTGAGTTCATCCAAATGGAAGGGTAGTTCTCAGGTCAAATCAGCGCTTTCAGTAGATGAAAGATGTCTAGATACCTGAAAATTATGAAATTAGTTCCCAAGCTCATCTTCTAAACACATTTTATGAGTGTACTTGTCAGTGTTTTTTCAGCCTATTTCAGGTGTTCTAGTGAAAGCTGGTGTCCTTTCAGTTATAACTCCTGTGGTTGACTAAGAGATGGAACATAGTTATAAGAAAATTGTTGTTCATTTTCACACTCACAAATGGCACCAAAAAAAAAAAATCAATGAAAGCTGAAAACTGTCAATAAATTAGCAAAGCAATTATGATTGAAAATATTAATTCCAATCAAAAGATCTTTGTTCACCAATTGCAGTGCACACAGGTAAACTGTGCAAATGCACCATATACTGAGAAAAATTATAAGCTTTCTTTTTCAGAAGCAAAATATTGTGCTATGGCCACATTTCAATCTATGGATACCCCTCCTGATCCTATTCCATGTGTGGAATTGCACCAGCGATGACAGTGCCATTAAGACAGAAAGGTTTTATAAAAGTCTCAAGAAACTTGATAAAACAAATTATTTCTGTCTTTTCCTCCTGGTCTTTGTTCCATGTTTTCAATACATCCTTTTTATCCCGGTAACTGGCTGGGTTACCTTGTGCTATGTTGCTTGGGTACTTTTAATAAAAGTAGTTGTCACCTTCTCCTCTTCAAATTTCCCCACCTAATCTCAGTAGCCGCTGTATGCATTTTCTTTCACATTTTGAAAAGCAAAAGTTGAGACACTTGGCTTCCCCAAATTATTTTCCTTTTGATATCAAATTGCATGCTTGAATTTTAATGCTGCATTTCTTGCTCTGGGAGCTGAAGCCTTGTTTATTCAGCTGAACACTGGCAGGAATGGTGCAGTTTTCCCAGCAGAGCTCACTGAAGTGCCTGCTCCCTCACTCTGAAGGGAGCTGTTCCCACTTGTTCCCTAATGCTCCTAGAGAAAATGCTAGCAAATATGGAAGTGATGAGGGCTGCTGTGGTTCTTGCAATGTATTTTCTATTAGAATGAAATGAAAAAAAATGCCATATTCATGTCAGAGAGCTCATAAGCAGATGATCTGTAGAGGAAGAGGAGATCTGTGTCCAAGCACGTAACCTGCTTTGTACTCATGAGATTGAACTGAGCATGACTTCAAGTTATGAGCTCTTAACTGTTGGTTGGCTTTGTTTTCCTTTTGGTATTATTTATGTCTTTTGGATTGCAATACAAAGGGCTCATTGAAAAATCAGTAGTGAATAAAAGCCTCAACTTCAAATCAGTAGTTTTAAGCACTCTCCAAAGTATAGGGAAGAGAAGGGAATATTGATTTCTCAAGAAATCAACTATTAGGAAATGAAACAACTTTAAAAAGGTGGGGATGTTACCTTATTGGCAGTGCTTCATGAAGTGCATTCTGATGTTGGCTCTTGGATGCCACTTATACCATCTTCCTGAAAACTGGAAAGCTGCTTTGCCAGAGCTTGAAAAGGAAGCATTTTTTTCCTGTTCAAAACATTTTCAGCATTTCAAGCCAAACAATTTGTGTGGAGGAATAGATCTCTATTTAAAGAAATAAGAGCAGACTATTCATTATCTGGAATCCTACTTTAGCATGTTCTTTGTTTTGGAAGCAAGGCTTTGTGAATTGTGAATTGTACTCGTTTTATGACCTGACCAGCCATGAATGAAAGAGCTGGATGATTTTGTCTCCACAGTTATGTGCCTTTCTTGTAAGCTCTGAGTGAGCATGCTGTAATAACGTTTTCTTGTTCCAGACTGGTGAGGTTGAAACGGAAAGAAACGAACCTGATTGAAGTTGCAGGTCTGCTTGTAGCTTGTTTCCTTCTAGATACAGTTGGAGCCAATTTTATTTCCTATTAGTCAAGATTAAAAAAAGCCTCCAGTCTCACATACACCGACTCCACAAAGAAAGACAGATATGCTACAGTTTGATTTCCTGGGTCTATTCTTGATTCAGTGAGAGGGGGTTATTAGATGAGGCTGGAAAGACAAATACTCCATTTAAAGTTTGAGATGCTGGAACGGGATCAAATTGTTTGAAAAGACATCTTTTTAAACTGTGAGGTTGCCCACGAGTGTAACAAAGCAATCAAAAGTAGTAGGTTGTTATGTTTGTTTTCAAATTCAATGTGATGGTTGTATTGAGAAATATTTAATTGGAGAGAAACTTCTGATGCTGTCCTGCACTCACAAATATTTTTCAAGCTAATGCCTCTCCTATTTCTTGACAACAAAACCAGAAGCATAAATGGAAAATGAAGTCAACCTTAACAATATGTACTATTCCTTTATGAGCAGATTTGATTGTTCATTGTCTGCATATAGAGTGGTGTGCTGATATGACAGCACAGAATATTCTGACTTCTCCCAGACTTTTAGGACACTTCAAGGTGTGATTATGGAAAGTAACATTCAAGAGATTGTGCAAGTTCGGTGTGACATGTTACTTGAAAATGACAAGGAAATGACTGCTCCTCTGAGGAGGTAGATGCTGCTGCATGTAAACATATGGGAAAATGTAATTTACTACTTTTTTTTCTTGTGGAAGCAGTTATTTTTATTATTTAAATGGAAAGAAGAGATTCTTACAGTGTTACCTGGTATTAGTGAGTTAGCTGTTCTTCCCACATATTCAGCCTTCTTTTGCATATAACTGTATATGCATTTTTTGAGAACATGATAGAAAATGCAGCCCTAAAAAATAAGTTATGAAGTTTTAAGAGCTCTTAAGCAGATGCTTTAGAAATTATTTCCACATCATTCTGCCATTCCTTCTATGCTTTTTGCTACCCCCAAAATAACTCATTATTTTAGAAACATTGAGACATTTAAGTGTATTTTAAATCTGTTTCTATGTGTGTGAGCGTAAAATGTCATGGGTTTTTGTCAGCTGAATATAACGTGCTTGGGAACCCTCTCTTTAGAAAGCTCAAATCTGTAGAAAGGGTGCTGTTTAAGAAAATCTGTGTTTTTGCAAATTTACCAACTGGTCAGTACCATCTCTCTGTACAAATCCTACCCCAATGTCATTCAATGATGTATCACTGTGATGCATCATTAAATATTGAACATTGATTATGTAAGTGCTGCAGGATTTAGTTTAATTCACTATACATAAAGACTTGTGAAACTTGGCCAGTAAGTTTCCAAAGAAGAAAGGATAAAAATGCTTTGTGATGCTGGTCTTTTACATAGGAGTTAGATGGAAATGAAGACATTGGAGATGTGCAACAGTAGAATTTACAGACTTGAGAGAAATGCTCAGAATGAGTGGTCAGAAACACTTTGGCTGTGAACTTTGCTGATCTGAACCTACTGTGGGAATTATCCTTGTTATTTAAAGATCTAGTTTAATTATACCTAAATTCTGATTGCTTAGATACCAAGCAGACATTTATTTTCTAATACTATTAATGATTCAGTCAGGCTGTGTATCAGGCATTAGTACCTATACATAAGGCTGTCTGTGTCTGCAGCTATTTCAAGCAATTAACAAGATTAAATGTAACTTCTGTCATATGGGTGGCTTTTTTGTCCTATTTATAAATTTGTTTTTGATGTTTCTGTAGTTAAATATGAAACATATATTCAGACAAACTTAGATCTCTCAGCAAAGTTTACCAGCACAGTGGAATGAAAGAATTTTGCAGAAAAATATGCTTACATTCAAAGGCAATTTCTAACGCTTCTGTTGTTTACAGCACAGCTTTAAATCTGGTCAAGTAAAAAAAGAAAAAAAAACAGCAAAAAAAAAAAAAAAAAAAAAAAAAAAAAAAAAAAAAAAAAAAAACCAAAAACAAAAACAAAAGAAACAGACAAAAAAAAAGAAAAAAAAAAAAGAAACCCAATGAAACAACAACCATGAACTGAAGAAGTGCCATTTCTTTATTCCCTGAATTCAATCCATTTTGCTGAACTCATAAGCTGTAGAATGTTACAATTTTCTTTCATTTAGTTGCATTTCATAGGAAAAATTAGCAGCAGGCCAAAGTAATAGCTGAACTCAAACAGCTTTAGGGATTCAGGTGCAGGTTGCTAACCAGAGCATCTGCACTGTGAAGTGTTGGTGTTGCTGGAGCAGTGGGGAAAGAAGAGGAACAGTCAAGGGTCTGCTCCTCAGCCACACCCTCCAGACCTGGCATGGAGCATTATCCCTTTGCCACATCCAGGAGGCCATAAAAAAGATAACCTTCACCCATGGGATTATTTTTGACAATTCATATATTTGGTCCTGAACATAAAGTTGAAGAGTTGTAAGATGCAGCTGATTTTTCCCATATCAAGCAGTAGGGCACTGGGGAGAACATTGCAGTTGAGCTAGCAAACTTTTAAAGTCTATTCATTAAAGCAAACAAACAGAAAAATGGGGGGGCATAATTGCTTCAAGGGTTATTTTAAGGGGAAATAAATGAAACTAGAAAGCCAAGTTTTTGCAAGTAATGGTTTGCCAGATTTGACTTATTCCCTTCCCCTGTGTGAGTGCATTGTGATAGAGCCTTCAGTAGTGTGATACTGCTGTGTGTTTGTGCAGAACACCTGCAATGTTCTTTGCACAGGCTGGACCATAAGAAAGGACAAAATTAAGTTTGAACAAACAGCTGCAATGTTTGAATGTTTGCTCTTGCCACTCACATATATCGTAAGGTTTTCTTCTGAATGTGGATGCTGCTGGATGCACATTTAATGGTGGGGTGTGTGTGTGTGCAAAGACATGCATGTACACCTGGAATTGAGGAAATGAGGAGCTTTTTGTTGCTGCACAAAAAGAACTATCAGTTTCCCAGAAGAAGAATGCTGTAGGGCCAGTTTAAACATTTTAGTGCTGTAGATGTATGACTTTAAGCCCCGGGTAAAAGCTGGCTGAATATGTCATAGACATGATTTGTCTTCGGATGATAGCAGCATCTCTCATAAAGCACTCCACTCAATCTGTGGAATGATATTAGTAGTGAATGTGGAGAATGCTCTTTTCCAGTAGCTTGAGGTATACTTATATGAATCTAGCTGGTGAGTGACATGGTAAATAAAATCCAGAGGAAGAATGATACCCAGTTAAAGATGTATTTTAGTGACAGGCAATGCAGCAGCAAAGGCAAACAGAGATAGAGTCTTGCAGTTGGTACATGAAAATAAGAGGAAACAAATGCCTTCAAGAACTAATGATGCCTTGAATCTTTTCTCTGTTATCCCAAGTTAGACTGGGAAAGATCTATTTAATGGGAAAAAACTATTCTGCTCCATCTTTTACTAAATCTTGTATATTCCTCTCCTCAGCACCCACATTTATGAAAAGCATGTTAGGAATAGAATCATTCCATTTGGAGAAGGGTGTATCAATGCACTTATTAACAGTGTGGAGGTCTGTGTAGGTATATTATTTTACATCCACATAGTTTAAATCACATTTCCTCTTATCTTTGTGACACTAATTCTAGCACCAGAATTACATTAGTCCCCATAGTGGATCTTCATTTCTGACAGTACATTTCTAAGCAAATGAAAAATCATCCAGTCATTTCTCTCTAATTAGTTGTGTCTCTAAATACCTAATTATCACTGGGAACAAATTGCATGCTACAAAGATAATATTATGGAGAGCTGTTAATCTGTTAAGATGCTGCTTTTGAGTTTTGTATGGTTGATGCAGCTGTTAAAACAGAATTTTTGCCACCTGGATATATCATTACCATTTTATTGTAAAATTCAGAAATAACTGATGGGAAACCAGAGTATTGTATTTGGCTTCTTTAAGCATCGTGCCTGTCAGATAAAGAAATGTACCCTTATAGCTTTCCTAATCTACTCTTTTCCATACTTTAAGCTACTTTGGCATTCTTAAAAGCTGAGTCTGTGGCAGCAATAAAAATTAAATGTTCTTTCAGGGTTATTTGGTTTGTTAGTAGCTTGATTTGCATTGTCCACATATACATGGCAAGATAGAATAACATAGTGGATTCTTGGAGTTTTCAGCCAAATGCAATCTGCATAGAAATTGCATGTTTCTGTAGAATACTTGACAATTATGCTTAGGTGGCTTAACTGTAATTAACGTGTAATGTGCACTTTGGCGAGAAAAGAGAAATTACCAGGTACTTACCTCATGATTATTTCAGCATGCTCTGCACAGTTATGGTTTGTGGTCATAGTAGTGCTGAGTATTCTCAGCTGATTCTGAAGTCCATTGGTGCTGAGTGTCTCCAGAACCTTGTAGATAAGGTCCTGAATCCGTGGGAAATATACAGTGACTGTATGTAAAGCATCATTTATGGCTGATGCCTGCATAGAGGTAATGCCACTGCTTGTTAATGATGTCATCAAAAATTCCCAGCTCACAGACATTCCTGATCACTAGAGTTATAAAACTTTATTTGTAGTAAAACCTCCCTTTCAAGTGGAGTTTTGGGGTTTTTTTTATTCCTTTTTCCTTTCTTCATAGGAGTTTTTCAGGCTAAACGATATTAAAGGTGATATATATGAACTAGAGTGATTTCAGCTTTAGAGGTAAATGCAGCTGTACACACATTATGTTTTTGTATTGATCTGCTAATATGAAACCTATGAAAATGTGGACTGATAATAAGTTGAGAGTTCTAATTAGCAGTCATCATGCTGCCACCTCTTCTATGCAATCAAATCAGCAAAATTCCTGACAATATGAAAGAGAGGTGCTTGAAGGAGTCTGTTAGTAATCTCATAGGAATACATCTAAAATTTATGCCCTATTTTACTTTCATGAAAAAGTTAATTAAACTAATCAGCACTTCAAGAACCACAAGAGAAATCCTGTCCCAAATTCTGTATACAGACAGCCTTGATGTGGGAATGAGGACATAACTACACTGTGTCCCTTGCCAGAGCCTGCAGGGACCTGTGAGGGTGCTGTGGGCATTGTGACCTCCCCCTGTTGTGTTGGTCAGTCCCACTGGACTCAGATTCTGCATCTGTGGAGCTTTGGAGATTTTGTAGGATTCATCATGTGCTGTATCCAGAGACGTTTGTTTTCCTCTGGGATCTGCCCACATTGGTTTCTTAGTCCTTATGTCCCCTCTCACACAGCAGAGAGCTGGCTGGGTGGGTGATCATGAGCATTCTTGGCACTGGTGTGGGGATTTAGGCAGGGGAACCTGAGGGGCTAGGCTTGAATCCAAGCTGGCCAGAGGTGGACAGAAACCAGTTCCTGAGCTGGAGCAGAGAGGGCAGGACCCCAGGCAAGGCTGAGGCTGTTTCTTCCTAAGGAGGTTCTTATCCCAGAGGGTGTTTGGCACTGGGACAGTCTCCCAAGGGAGAGGGCCCACAGCCCCAAGCCTGACAGAGTTCAAAGAGTGTTTGGACAATGCTCATGGGCACACGGGGTGTGGCTCTTGGGGGTGTGCAGGGCCAGGAGCTGGACTCTCTGATCCTTGTGGGTCTCTTCCAACTCAGCATACTCTGTGATTCTTGAATGAGCTGTGGATCCCAGCATGGGAAAACACACCAGAAGCCCATGATGCCTTAAACCAGCTGTGAGTGAGCATCCCCTTGCGCCCAAGTTGGCTTCAAGGAAACTTGTTTCAAATTCCAGCTTTTTCTGATAAAAGAGAGAAACGGAGGTTCTGAGCCTGCTTGCTTTAGAGGAGCCAAGACAAAGTAAGCAGAACCCCGGTACCTAAAGCACACAATGCAACAGTTTGACAAGTTTTATTCAGGGAAGACATTATTCAGCTGAAACCCACAACTGTGAGCTAGACTGAAAACCAAGAGAAACACGAAGGCTATTTTTCAGTGACGATCAAATGGACCAGTATTGCTGAGTAATTCAGTTTTGGTGGAATTTGATTCCTCTGTGATGTGAAGCCTGCAAGGCAGCGCCTGTTTCCGGCACTCCAGCTGGGTTATTTGTTAGAATGTTTGCTGTTTTGTGAGGGTTTCTTTTCTAGCGCTGGGAAGCCTTAATCATGGGTCAGACCTGCATTGTTTTAGGCACTAAATGAACTCAGAACAAAGAGGCAGTTCTGCTGCCATAGAGTTTATAATCTAAGTAGAAAACAAGAGACAACAGATGGGTCTAGACAGACGGGGGAGCATAAGGAAACAATGTGACAGCACTGGGCAGCCAAAAAGTCGGTGTTCAAGGGAGAGCAGCAGGCCAGCTAGGAGTTTTCTATAAGCAGCATTTCAAAGACAGGATCTGAAATGAGATAATTAAGACAGCTTTGCAGATGGCTGTAGGGAACTCCTAAGAATGAGGCAGTTTGGTGGGGAAGGGCTTTGGAAGTAAAGACATTTTGTGTTTTAGGGCATATAAAGTGGGAAATAAAGCAGGAAACACTCAGATAGTGGCGATATCACCAAAAATACTAAGTAAGTACATGGGGATTTTTGCAGCAGCATTCTGTATAGGTAGGACTGAGCTGAAGCTACATGCCTTTGATCCACTTTGAAAGTGAGGAAGAAGGTGGAGAATGCTCCTTCCTCTCATCCTCACTGAAGGATTTCTCCCCCAGTATATCAGCAGACACTTCTTGGCCATGGAGAATTTGATGAGATTCACTTTTGAGCACAAAAAATACTTTTTTTGGGCATAGAGGCTACAAAACACTTCTGAACTCTCAGATTTCAAAGACTAGTGAAACATAAGCCTGGATTTGGAAATCAAATTTTTTTTTTTCTCAAACAGAATAGAAAAATAATCATAAGACCATGTTTGATTATACTGGACAGTTGGTAAACAACTTGACAGCAGTTTCATCTTGTGGTTACATTAGCTATTATTTTATATGGCAGTTGTGTTTGGCAAATTACAATTTCCCTTTGAAAATGATCCTTGGAAAATAATACATGACATTTTAAATTGCCATGATCCATATATGCAAATGAATAAATGCAGGATAACTTTATACAGCTAGATGGTCTTAACTGAGTTAAAAGAGCCTTTACTCTTGGATCTCTCATTTTAGTATTTCAGTATCCCATTGCTTTATTAATAAAGTTTTCTGTATTTAAAATGAAAATTGCTTGCAAAAAATATATAAGCATTGTTTGCTTTCAATTTCTGTGCAATACATAAAGAAGATAAGAGCACTGAGTGTCTCTTAACAGAATGAAATCCCTCCATATGGCACCCTTCTTCCATTAAGATGTATAATATGAACCCCAAATAGTTTTAAAATAGTTTTATAGCTGAAATGGAATTTTAGTCTAGCTTAATTTGTGAATTGCCAGAAGCAGGAATTATCCTTAATGCTGTCTGTATAAGGCTGCTCCCACAGCTGCTCTTAAGCAATTCTATATCAAAATAACCAGGAGCTGTCTCACATTCATCCAGAATTTAGGTTTCTAATCTGAATTAATCTGAGTTTCCGTGTGGGTCAACAGAAAGAATGAAGCACTTGGACAGGACATCTTGTCCTGTTCTATTACATGAGTTTGAAATAAAATTATCTTTTAAATCTCACTCTTGAGGTATCTCTGTTCCTCTTCTACAGAGGGAGCCTAGGTGATTAGCTTAGTCTCCTCACCTCACTCTAGGCAGCTGGAGTTGGAGGAGATTAGAAACAACCTTTTAAACTGAGCTGAACTGCCTTTTATTTCAGGCTGTCAGATGTCTCATGGTGCTGCAGTTCACAGACATATCTCTGCTCAGCCAGCCAGGGGAGAATGAGAGTCTGCGTAGAGCCAGGACAGAATAGCTGCATCAGTTAACCTGGCAGGTTCACAGCTCCAAGGCTGTCCAGGTTAGCAGTGACCACGAGCTGTAACAGGAAATCACTGTGAGAAGCTCTAATGTTTGTGTGAGGCAACCCCAATGTCGTGTGTTGAGCGCTATGTAAATAATTAATTGTCTCACACGCTGTGATTCTGGCATAAAGAAGGGGCTTTATTTAAAAGAGCAGCATTTCTTTTTTTTGCATGACTGGACTGCTCTCATATCAACCTCTTTGCCTCATCTCTGAGGTCCTCATCTGAGTACCCAAAGCATCTTCTGTGCTTGAGGTTGCTGCTGACTCTGCATCTATTGTGCTGCAAAGATCAGATCTGGGGAATGCAGACTGAGAGCTTGCAGGAGTCTTCCCTCAGCTGGAACACACTTATTTCTTAGAGCTACTTGCCAGATGCAGATACATTTGTTTGAGTACAGCGACCATGACTCTGTCTCACCTGCTCTCAGCCATAATCTGCTTTATAACTTTCTCTGTTAAAAGTTCTGGTAGCCCTGCTGTTTGAAAGACTTTTTATAGAGTTCTCAGAGCCTGTAAAAGAAGCCTTTTACATAAATCATATTTTTAAAAGTGCTACTCCGAGTGATTTGACATTTTTTCAAAAGTAAGATAAAAGTTTATGTACTTGGAAATTATGTCCCTAAGAAGTATGCACTTTATATTTTATTTATATTGATAGCTTATGTTATGATACATTTGATAGATCTTGAAAGACACTGACAGTTATAAAGATACAGCCAATAAACTTTCGTTAGTGGGGAAAATGTGCCCCGTAATGAACAGATGCCTTTGTCTATGCAAAGACATTGTATCAGCCTTATGATATTTTTCTTTTCCAAAATTTTTGGTTTGTGTTTTTGACCAGTATTATGTAATTCCAGAGAAGGAATATTTGACAAACAGTGGAAGGAAGGTCAAAAAGCTTTGGGGCACAAATTCTCTAGGATTATAATCCTTAAAACAGGTGAAAGCAATGATGCTTTTCTTATCCAAGTTTAGTCCATATATGTATGTGTATATATAATTCTAATACCAACATACTGTAAGCAGTGTTGATTGGACTAGCATAATTTGCTAGCCAGGCAGAAAGAGAACCAGAACTCCAGATAGCCAAAGTTTGGATTAACCCCCATTGCATGTGGAAGAGACTATTCATTAACATCAGCTGAAGATACGACAGACAGCTCTTCTGAAGACTTCACATTATCTTTCAAAATAAAATATGTTTCCTCATAATGAAACAAATTTAAAGAGCAGTGTGGAAATTCATCAAGTTGAAAATATGAGTTAATCAATAATGCTATTTAAAATAGTATCAATAGATGGACTTCTGAGCTAGAAAAAAAAATTGAATTGCAATTACCAGGTGGAAAAGTTTAAACAGATGTATTAAGTTTCTGGCAGCCTTCAACCAGTTTGATTGGTGGATTACAAGGTGAGAGCAAGACCAACACAAAAGTCTTGTGCATGTACTGAGGTGCAGTACAAGCAGAACTGCAGTGTGGAGATAAGAGACTACTTAAACTCCTGCCAAGCAGTTCTGCTGGTTTTGTTCTATTTACACTGATCCTGCAGTCAGCACACGCAAGGATTTTTCTTTGTCTTGCGAAGGACCAATAATTCTGAAATTTCATAAGGGTAATACTGTGATTTTTACTGAAGCAGGAACCCCTTCACTTGTACTAGCAGTTGTTACTGTCATTGTTTCACAGAATGATATAAAGTACTTGTTTACAGGCATATTTTTAAACTGAGGAGAGATTTGAGTGTTTTATAGCTGTAAAAATCTTTGCAATTCTGTCAGAGCATGTCTACATGTGCAATGTCTCACTAACATCCCCTTTCCTCATCCATTCTGTATCATTAATATCTCTCCTCCCCTTCCTAACAAATATCAGAATACATTTAATCTGTTTGTATCCCCTTGAAAATAAAAACAACAGCAAACTTGAAGGTTTTGTCTGAGGATATAATTTAATTACCTTTAATAGTAATTTTTTTGAATCAATTTTTCCTACAACAGTATTAGATGTTTCACACCTTTCCTAGGCATCTTGCTTTCAAAGAAAGCTTTAATACCAACCCACTGGAAAATTGCTGCCATATAGATAAGAATTACTGAATTTATTTTTTTCTTGAGATGGTGGATAATGTACCATGGTGAATTTATGGTCTGCCACAGTGTGCAGTCAAGAAGCATCTCATTTTGGTCTTGAAAGGAACCCTCTATGAATCTGTGAGTTTAAGGCAGGCAGCCATGGGAACCTTGTCCTTTGCAAAGACTTCCACTTGGAAAATGCCCTGGCAGAGGAGCTGCCTTGGTGCAGTCCTTGGTGCAGTGAGAGGGATATTGCTGAGCTCTGCTCAGAGCCCTCCCTGGGCAGAGACCATTTCTGAATGACCTAAGGTTTGGTCTCCCCTGCTACTGCCCCGGTACAAAGGTTTCTCCTGGGCATTTCATGAATTGACTATTTGCATTTAGCTATATCCTTTAACAGTGTACTATGGTAGATGTCTGTTATTTGTAGAGAAATCACCCTTTTTCCTTCTGTTTGGATGTACCTTTACAGTGGTTTCTAGATTTCCAGTTTATCCATGCTCTGAAATAAAGTGTGGCTAAACTATATATGTGGAATTATCCTAATGCTAAAAGCTGAAGTGTTTATAGTTGGTAAACCTAAGTATACTGTATAATTAAAACAATTACTTAATCAAAAGATGCTTTCTTAAACTGCTTTGCAATTAGTGCTATTGAAACAGTTCTATTATTTTCCATGCATTTAATTTCTGTTTTGGTCTCTCCAAAGCACATTTTTTGTAGAATGCAAAACAACTTTACATCTATAATTATAGTTTAAACAATTTGGGATATGCATGATCAGATTAAAAGACTAAAGTAAACCATACCATAACGGGACCAAAGCACAGGAGAATATACTGTGGTGGATATATCTGTTTAAGGTTATGAGCCTGTGGGTTTGTTTACAATATTTCCTCGTTTCAGGGATATTGTGTCACTGTATATTCCCAGAGAGTTGAAAAAAGGATTTCCCACTGCTGACACATACTTTGCAAGTGTTTGCTGAATAGCACAGAGCTGGTTTATATACTGTAGCAGTAATGGATCCCTGGTTATGGGTTTGTTTGTAATATTGGTTTCCTGTCAGTCAGATTTTATAAAAAGCTTCACATCCTTGTTACACGTCTCTGGTCTAGATGCTACAGGTATTAGCCTCAGATTGTAAAAGAGATTTGCAAAGAGAATGTTTTGTGTGCACAGTTGCATTAAGGCTGATGGAAAATTGGTTTGAAGCAATGCCTGTTCTGTTTGAGAGCCTTTTTGCAGTTCTGGTGTTTAGTGTCCTGAAACCTGTTGGGTACATCTTTTCTTTCCACAAATATTTTTCTGGAAGGCGACTATGGGGAAAGAAAAAAATCACATGAAGCTCACTAGATGCTTCTATTGAGAGATAGACCCTTCCCTGTTGACAGGATGAGTCTCTGTAAAGTTCTAGTCCGGACATCTGAGTAGAAATTGAAGTGTGCAGTGATGGGGGGTAGGCGATGACGATACCTTAGGAAAAGATTAGCAATATGAGGAATATTTTGTAAATCAGGTGGGAAAAGTCTGAGAGATAGGAAATCTGCAGAGACCTGTCCTTTCCTTTAAAGCTTGCAGTGGTTTCACATTCGCTGATTTCTGTTTCCCAAAATTAGTGTAGTGGTGTGAGTGCCTCCTAGGATTATTTACTCATTTTCTGCTGTGAGATAGGATTAGGAGAAAAGCAATGCAGGCTCAAACCTTAAAAGGCATAAAGATCGGTTTATTAACAAACACTAAAAGAAAAGAATGAGTATCAAAATGAAACCATCAAAACACTTCTCATCCCCCCACAACTTTTCACTTTCCCACTAACAGCATAAAGAGACAAAACCTGGAACTTTTGGTCGGTTCAACACCCACCTTTCATCAGTTCATTTAGAGGGAGAAGTCGCTTTTAGTCTGCCATGGAACTTCCCTGCTGACAACATAGAACAGTTCTCTTGTGGGTTTTAACTCTCGCAAAAAACAGCCTCTGGAAACACGACCCAGGCTGGGATGGGGCATATTCTCCTCCCCTCCCCTGCCCAGGACTCACCCGACCTGGCTTCCCAGGAAAGGCCTGGCCTGGGCAGGAGGGAGCCAGGCTGCCTTCTTACCTCTTCTGAGGCCGGAAAGAAAAAGGATTCTTCCCGAGATTTCTCCGATCTTTAACCCTGTGTGTTCCCAGAGGCATGTCACCTTTCTTTATTACTCTCAATTTTCATGCCTACTCGCTAATTGTTTTTGCTGTAACTTCCTTGGAAGGATCACTTCCTTGCTAAACCAACACAATGCCAAAAACCCAATTCTCTTCCATGTTTGGTCTGGCAGGTTGGGGTCCTCTCCAAGCTCCCTGTTCAGGGGTGGCAATGGAGCTCACCTGGGAAAGGCTCCACAGGGCACTGAGCCGTGTGGAGGTTCTCTGGGTCCATCATATCCCTCCCAGGGAAGACTGGGAATGATCTAACAGCGATGAGTGGAAACAGCAGAAGTCGTGCACCAAAGTCCAGTGACCCTTCTGTACCAGAGACAGCAGAACCACAAAGAGGAGGCCTTGTACGTCCATAATTCACAATTCACTGCAAAGCTTCAAAATGTAATCAAGAGAGATTAGTCATGCAGAAAACGTCTAAAGCATAATTTCATTATGGCAGTAAGAACCACAGTGCCCGACTATATGTTCACTGTCTGGTTCCTGTGCAGGGTTTGTACATTCCTGGCATGAGGACAGCAGAGCACTGCTTTTTTTCACAGCAGAACACTCAGTAAGGTAAGGGATCTCAGAAGGGCTGCAGTCCTGAGGGTTTTTTCTTTTAAACAAGAATTACAGCTCTTTTTTTTTTTTTTTAACATCTTTTGATGTATTTAAGCTTTTCTCCATTATTTTAAATCTAGGAAGAACTA
Organism: Donacobius atricapilla; assembly: GCA_013397315.1. Taxonomy (NCBI): domain Eukaryota; kingdom Metazoa; phylum Chordata; class Aves; order Passeriformes; family Mimidae; genus Donacobius; species Donacobius atricapilla. The sequence continues at coordinate 787,060 of WBMY01008198.1, forward strand.
CTGTAGGCAATACATTCTCTGCTTCCTTTTACCCTGTCTTTTGTTCATACTTAAGTTTCAGACATTGGGTTTGTCCTCATTAAGGGACCAGGTTCATCAGGCCTAATTCCTCACAGCTTTTAGCACATACTAGGAGTATTAGAAAACATTGTTGCAGTGGAAACATGTAAGTGAATTTCTTCAAAGTTTTTGTTACTGAAATTCAAGTAGATTATGATCTGAAAAAATATATCTACAGTTTAATTTCAGATGGATTTGTGTTGGTTCTTTACAGACCAACAAACCCAAAATACATAGACAGTTTGATTCCAGTTTTGTTTTTCTCATCTAGATGCTTGTTTCATTTGCTAAAATTACTTTATTTACTAGACAATGAAGAAATCTATATTTTCAGATAATTTGTTTCTGTAGTTGCCCACACCTATGTGTGTTCCTTTCAGCTACTTTTGGTCGTGTTGATTTTTCTGGCAAACTGACTCCAACTTCATTGTCTTTCCAGGTTGTCTGCTTGATTCCTTATTTTCGCAGAGTTTAGGATGTGAATTGCTAATTTACCTACTCTGATGATTTGTTTATCACATTTCCTTTAAGATCCCATCCCTTAGGTTTTCTGAGTTCAGGCTTTAGACGTGTGTTAAATCTGTCTTGCTGAAAGGGTGAAAGAGCCTTTTTAGCACATGATCTTTCCTTCTTCAGAACTTCTGAATTGTAATCAAATCCTTTCCTCTTCCCTGAGTATAAAGTGGAGGGCCTTTCTGAAGGCATTGCTTTGATTTTGGTATATCCCACATTGATGTCCCAGAAATGTGACTTCATATTTTGTTCCAGTGGCAAAGCAGCTGGTAAGAAAATGAAAATTTAGGAGATCTTTTTTTCCTATGGGTGCCACCCTCACCACTGCTGACTGTTCTGTGGTACCTACCCCTGTCACTGCCACATTCTCCCATAAATGGCAAGATTGAAAAATATTGGACCTCTAAAAAACCTATTCAATAACAATTCCTGTAACAGATGTTTATTTTGTCCTTCTTTAATTTCTTTTATAGTAGTCCCATAGACTCCAAATGTTTCATGTAATCTGTGCATATTATTTTAAATGCGTTACTAACGTGATCACCCTATCCTTTCTTAACACTTCTGTCAAAGGGCAGTTGAACCCACTTGGAGCTTTGATTCCTCTTTGGACAGGCCTCTCTGCTGGTTTTTCAAATTTTGACAGGAACCCTTCCACATTTAGATGTCTCAGCTAAGTGCCTAAAGTCAGGTGGGATGAATTTGTGATCTTCATCCCCATCACAAAAACCCAGTCTACCTTGATCTGATGGATTTCTCTAATTTAGGCAATCTGTTCCTGCACTGTTAAGTACTTCTCTCAATCTTCACTTTTTAATGTTCTCTCCCTACCTTTCCCACTTCCATCTCTGCAATTTAGCTCATCTTAGTCTATTCCCCTGTTGCCCCATGCACAGCTTAGCTCCACCACTGCCCCTTTCTTCCCTGCACTATTTCCTCCCTCTATCCCTGCTATGCCCATCTCTTGTTCCCTTGAATATTTTGGTTTTCCATTGGAATAAAGCATATTCTCATGGTTTTAGAGTCCTGTAAAAATAAATATATCTGTATATTTTTTTCTTAATTATCACATTGCCATTTCAAATAATATTATGTCTAATTTTACTGTGGTGTTTTTCAGTTTATTTCTGTTTAAGTAATGCTGTAGAGCAGGATGTTGGGCAGAAAGCTTTGTACTATAATTAGGTAACAAATTATTATTTTCTTCTTGTGTTCAGTGAACTGGTTTTGCAGAACTTTCATCTCAATTCATTATGATCAAATGGAGAAGCATTTGTTTCAATAAGATTTTAATCTCTAGGACTATCTTTTGCATCAGTGACTTTTCATTGTTAATTGCTTTCTTGTCCCCCATTAAGGTGTTCTTGCAACTGCTTCATCCAAACTAAGCTCCCTTTCCACACACACACAATTTGAAAAGACTCTTTTCAACTTTCTGGTGAGATAACCATTGTTGCTTTTTTAATCCATCACTGTGACTTCTGCGTATTCTCGTGCCTTGATAACGACAAAATCTGTACAAAATCACCTCTGCAAGGAATTTTGGAAATGTCCTGAATTTCTCCCCCCTTGCATCAGAATGTAAGAAGTCATTTTATTATTTCATAGCATCAATTAAGATCACCAGGATGCCTAGTATGTGCTGGATGTTTATGAAGAAATTATCATTAATATTAATGATTTGAGAGGATATGCAGTGACTAGAGTACATGCCTGATGTCTCAGAGTCATTGTACCGAGAAGGTTTTTTTATTACAAGTTCTCTGAACCTGTTGCTACTTTAAATCACATAAAGGGCATAGAAAAGAAAGACTTCAAACTACCATTTTAAATATGTAAAGAAAAAATTTACATGCTGCAATAACAAAATCGGGAGATGAGTTCAAATGGTTCTCTCCCTTTTCAAAAATCAATTGCGTGTGAATTTATTATTTTAACACAGCTGACAGAACATTCAGAAGGAATTCAGTAATGAAAAGCATTTGGGGCTTTGACAGGTCTTGGCTGAATTGAAGTCCTTTGAGACCAGCACTTGGAGGCAGAGGTGAAAGTAAAAATTGGTTTACCTGAAGATGTCTGTATATGGAATCTAAATTTTCAAAGGAGACTGGCTGCCAGCATCAGGGCTTATCTTTTGACACATCCAACCTGAAATCTATCAAAATCTGGAAACTCCCTGACTTTTCATTGTAATGTCTGTACATGTCATTTTCTACACAAAACTTTGCACATGTGCTAGAAGTTTCCTGGAAATTTTGTGCTGATTTAAGTAGCTGAATTTTGCAGCTTACTTATGTATTTGTTTTCAAAATAATTTAGCCCAGTTCTCTCTATCAAAAAAACCCGAAACAATCCAAACCAATTGATTAATGCAGTCTTATTGCTCCATGGATCTATGAAACATTTATATTGACAGTTTTCAATATCAAGCAGTATCTTTTTTACTTGTGTTAGAACTGCGAGACCAATGCCGATAGGAGTAAAGTAGATGGTGCTCTTTCTTACACACCATTAATGTCGCCATTCACAAAGGGCTGCTTGGTGATAGCTGTGGAACAGGGTGTGAAAAATACCGCCTGAAGCCTCTGAAGTACACAGTGTAGCTGAGAGCTGGTAGTGATTTGCAGAACTTACATTGCTTAGTCCATTATTGGCTAAAGAAAAGTCCAGCTAAATTTGCACGTTCAGCGTGAATTTAAAAGTCTTTGGGATAAAGAGGTCTGAGAGTGTGTTTCTATTCCCATGAACATTTAAGGGAAGTGCAAAGGTGTTTGTGCTTCAAGCTCTGTGGTGCAGTGCTCACACATTGCACACAAGGCAGTGAAGCTGTGTCCCTGGTGGAGGTTACAAGGAGGCAGCTGAGTAACAGGAACAGCAATTACACCCCCCAAAAAAGGAAAACTGTCATGCTCTTCTGAAGAGCCATTCTATCCATGCATGCTATAATATCCTACATGGAGCACATTTCTCTGTGATTTTAAATATCATTCTGAAGTGCAGCTAACCTAGCAATTGAAATCTGTGCAGGAAAGTTGGCTGTGCTCTAGGAACTTCTGCGCAGCACACAGAGCATGCACAGAATGATACCATTTAAAAGTAATCCTTCTTGGAGTCATGCTCATCTATATCTTTGGAGACCAGATTACTGGTTATGTATTTATTTGCATGTTCAGTATCTACTGCCTAAAAAATTCAGCCCTGTGTTCTCAGGGCACTGAAGGCAGAGCCAAGCCCTGAAGCTCTCAGAGCTGAGTCACTTTAGATGGCACAGTGATGCACCATATTCATCCTGAACTGTGCAAACCAGGAGATATTGCTTGCATTTGATAATATTGGCAACGAAGTGTGTTAACTGTCATGTGCTCACTGGAATGCTCTGTGCTAGCCTTTGAAAACATAAAATGTAAGAAAAATATGATAATATGAAGAAATCCATAACCTCCTGTCAGACATTGCAATTGCTTGAATGTTCAGCAGGAGTCAAGATGGATAAAGAGTACAAGGTATAAACCACAGCAATGAGTAGCAGATGAGCTGCATTCAGGACTAATAGATTCTTCATGAAAATGCTGTGACATTTATTTTCTATATTAAAAATTCAAATGCAAGTGTTTAGTATGTCTCATACATACCAGCTCTTTCTGTAATTCTGGGACTGGCACAGTTTTGCCTTTAGTCATTTGGATATTGCTTTTCCATCCACTTTGATCACGTTGTGCTTCTGGAATATTCCCATCAGTTATCCTAAGAACTGTGATTACTGAATCTTGCTTCATCTAGAAACTAAAATATCATGAAGGAGAATCTCAAATAAAACTGTAGATGAGGAAACCCCCACCCCCAAATGTTTATTAGCACCTTTAATATAAATATTTGTATTAATGACAATCTAACCAACCATCTCAAAAGTTATGGCATAAATATATGTATAATAAAAATGCAGTATCTTTTCTTTCCTACACAAAGGGAAGCATTTATCATTCTGGTAACATGAGGGACAGAAAACAATGCCAATTCACAAACAAAACCTTTCATGATTTAATATTGTTGTTTTGTCCCCTTAGATCCTAGAATGATAAATATTGTTCCTCCTTTTGTCAGCATCAGAAGCACTTTCATATGTGAAATAAAGGCTCATTCATTATAATCATTCTGGTTTTTTTCCAGGTTGCTTTTTCCAATCTGGTTCAGAATGCATCACGCCAGTGATACTGTGCCAGCTTTCTTGTGATTATTCCAAACTCCACGGGTACCTGTGAAGCTACCAGTGTGATTTCTGTTTATGACTGGGCTTTTTTATCATTTCTGTTCTCAAGGTTCTAAGAGTCCTCACTGTGTCTGGGACTTCATTACCCTGAGAGGTGAAAGTAAAACATGTACCTAATCTAGGCTGGCCATGCAAGTCGAGTGTCCGTGGAGCGTGATCCTCTGGGAAGCCACAGGCAAAGTCTGTTTGGTCTCTTATGGTTTTGCACAAAGGAGGGGGGAGCCTATGGGCAGCCCCATGGAGGGGGTGGCCCTTCCCTCGAACGCTTTCAAGCACTTTCTGTGCTATTTGCTCCTGAGAAGCTGTGAGGGGTCATCACCTGTGATGTTTGTGCAGAGCACAGGAGTCATTCCAGGTGAAATGTCTGTAGCTCCATCCTCATCCCAGCCAGCCAACAACAACCCGTTCTGGTTTTGTTTAGTGTTGCAGTATTTCAATAACTCAAAACATACCTTGGGTTCAAAATGTGGTTTTTGCAAATTGTGTCAGTGCTCTAAATAGATTCACGTTATTTTGAGACAGAAATTCACAAAGGTTAAGCACTTTATGTTTTAGGGAGAGCTGTAGGCTATGGTGTGATGCCACCCCATCTCTCATTCAGTGGTGGCTTTAGGAAACACAGTCATGGCACTAAACCCAGGCTAACAATCTAATTACTATATTAGCATGTATTAGTTAATTTGTGTGTAGTACTTTGGAGATAACAAGCTCAATTTTTTAATACAGTTTCTCTTCCCTGGACACATCTCTTGTCTTCATTTTTAAACCACTATGAAAAGGTCACTAAACATTGATTTTGTAAATGAAAGCTCTAAAATAGGACTTGAAAGAGCTAATGCTTGGAGGGAGGAAAAAAAGTGTGAAAATTCAACTTGTTTAAGTCAGACAGTGGGTTTTGGGGCTCAGATTTCTCCTACCAAGCTTTAGATCTCTTAACAGTCTCAGAAATTACATACCTCACTCTGGAGGCTGTTTGTTCTTGCAAGAGGCTCCTGGCCCTACTTCCCTCCCCTTGACACCCATCCCAGTGGATCTGGAGAGGATTTAAACCCCACTGCCTCAGCCTCTGTGGATATTTAGCAGCTCCTTGCACAGCTTACACTGTCACAGAGGATAGCTGTATCCTTGAGGCAACCCCAGTGAGGAAAACCACATTTTGTCCCTTTGGCAGCGTGAATAGAAAAAGCACCATTAAACACATCAAAAAAGAAAAGTTGCATGAGAAATGTTCACTAGTTAGCACACAGTTTTTAAAATTTTGAACGTAAATATTCTTAAAACACAAGTGGGACTCAAATAATGAAATAAGGCTGGCTGCATTTAGATCATTCACAATCTACTTCATTGCCCTTAAAGAAATAATGTGTCATAGTTCAAATGTGAACATCTATTTTTATGTCTCTTTCCAAATAATGGATGTGTGTATCTTTCTTAGAAAAGAATTGCCCACTAAAATGAGAAGTCATGAGAAGGACAAATAATATAAATGATTCTTAGGATATTTGCAACTTTTTAAACTACCATGCCACCTTCTTACACTAGCACAATGCAAAGGGATGAAAGAAAGTAGAAAGGAATTAGAGTAGTCTTAGTAGCTAACATCAGATTCACAAAGAAAAATCCTGATTATTGGAAGTCTATATGCTAAAAACTTTGTAAAGGCAGTTAAATGGTGTGCTGACTGAAGCTCAACAGAAAAAAAAGCAGCAAAAATAAGAATGGAAACCGAAGAGCTGTTTGGAAGGAGGGCATTGGGAAGTAGTGTAGGAAAAATCTGGAAATCCTATATATTCTTCTTGTTGCATTGTCCAGAGCAGACAGAACAAACAAAAATCAACTCACAGGGTCACACATCTGGACACAAAGCTTACATAGGTTTATATTAATCCCTCTTGAGTCTGGCTCTTCCCCTTTTGGAGGATAATACCTTTTAATTCTGAACTTCACACATTGTCAAGTCCCGTTCCCACCACAGCTTTTGTTTTCCTCTCACCTTTTCAGATAGTTGTCATAAAATGTGGTGTCCCACCTTTTAAAAAAAGAGGTGGTTTGCTACTGATTACCTGCTGTCTTCATTCTTTGCACCCAAAATTGCAGCAAACTTTTAATGAACTAATCCTAAGCATGACCCATGATTTTCATTGTCACTTTTTTTCCTGTTCTTCTTGAAAATCAATGTTTTCTTCTGGCTTCTTCAGAGTCTCGAGTGTATGGTGTCTAATGGTATTGCTTTATAGTTTTATATTACACCTTTATAACTTGGGATAATTATTTATAGTTGCAAATCATACTGCAACAGACTGTAGGAAACAGAATGGTGTGTTTCACAGCAAAGGGAGAGCAGATTCATGGTTTATTATATTATTATGTTATAGATGGCTCTTCAGGGGCTACAGAATAAAGTTTCTTAAATTGTGGCAGTTCTCAAAAGCTGGGAAGTACAAAACAGATTTCATTCAAAACACTCTTGGATCATTATCACTGTATATATAGCCATTAAAGTCTAATTGAGATCTAGAAAATCAGGAAATAAGAGAACCAAAGCTAAGTTTTTCACATGTGATCAAAAAGCATATGGGAAAAAATAGAGGAGGGAAAAAGGTCAGCAGTTAAATAGCAAATAGAAGCCTCAATGCAATTTCTGCTTTTAAAAAACAGATGGAAGATTTAGCACAATTGCAGTGAGGGAGTTCTAATGTCCTGCTGAAGGTTTGTTTCTCCTTTATCACATAGTAAAAGCTTTTTTGAAAATGCTTAAATGAAAACTAACTCCTAATCACATCCTGGAAATACAAAGACAGTGTGATGCTTTGTATAGCACAGCCATTTTTGATGAAAATATTGGGAACAATGCACAGAATTGCTCTGAATTTTGCCTGCTGTCTATAAGAACCATCCTGACTTTGGAAAACTCCAATCTCTATGTATTTCTTACCACATCTTCTTGTCCATGGCTTCATTTCAGCCATTTCTTACTCACATGAATATTGATGAGAATGGGCTGCTGCAGTGACTCTTTAGTGTCAGGAAGTGTATTTTCATTAAGTGCATCTTCAGGGAGCTGACATTGTTGGGAAATGGACTTGGTGAGATTTTCTTGACTTTATCTTTCACTTGGTTTCTGCCTTTTTTTTCCACATCCATTTAGCAGCTCAAGTCCTGTTCAGCAGGCCATGAGTTACAGATCTTATTTTGTTGTATTAAAAGGAGGTGTGCAAATCAGGCTGAGATTTATGGCAAGTCAGATCCCAAGAGAAATATTTCATAGCTCCTGTGTCTCTGAAAGATGTCGATCCAAAAAGGACAAATATGGAATCTGAATTTGGTGTGCCAGGAGAATCTTTCGCATGTTTTTCCACAGGCATTTAGAGAAATATTTTAAATGGCTAAAGTTACAGTTTGGTAATCTTTTTTTACAAGAATTGTTGGCGTTTCGGTGTTGTGTTTTTTCGGTTTTGTTTTTGTTTTGGGTTGTTTTTTTTTTAATTTATTGGTTTGATGGGTGAATGAGACGAGTGCTACTTGTTGGATTGAGAGTACATATAGAGGTAGGTGGCAGGCTGTGACTATGGACTATCTGTTTTCCAGTTCTTCCTCTCCTCAAACTAGGACACATGCCTAGGACATATAATATAATATATTTACAGTGATATGCAGCCACTGTTTTACTATCTCTCAGTTTCAGGCATTTGCTGTATCTGAAGGTGTCACACAAGCAGAAACAGTGCTCTTCTACTATCATTTTACTGATATTTATCTATACTGACTGCTCAGGACCAAATAAGTGTATGTAATGAAGTGTTTAAAATGGAAACCTATTTCCTTACAATTTGACAAGTCTAAGTGTGTAATTTTGCCTGTTACAGTCAGAACATGGTGTTTTCAATGTAAAATAGAAGATTCAGTGAAGAATTAATGAGTAGCTGTGTGGCTGACTTCTCTATACTGGAGTCCCGTACAGAATTATTCTCTTTCAGTGCAGACCATAATTGTGGTAGAGCTATTTGTACAAAATCTTTGGGGGTTAAAATGGTTTTTTATGGTGTGAGCTTTTCAGCTTTTTACCAAACTTTTCTACTGAAATTATTAAAAATTTCTATGTGAGCTGATGCTAGATTTGCTGAAGAAGCCACCCTAATACCAACAGCAGGGCATTTGTGACTTTATCTTTCTTTATTTGTCACTTTAGTGATATTCAAAATATGGTTCAGAATTCTCAGCACACTTTCTGTCCTGTTGACTTAATTCTGTGTTACCCTTCCAAGATCGTTTTGTCAGAGTGACTCCTGGCTATGGAGCTGGGGATGTTCTAACTGTCTAATTGGACATCAGCAGAATACTGAAAAACCGGCATTGCTCTTTGGCTAGAATCAAATTAGTATCAAAACAGTGGTTAGAGTGATGATATATTGCACCAGTATGTTGGAAATGGAAAACAAGTCCAGTACTTGGTACACCTTTGAAAGCAAAACTTTAAAATGAGAATTCTATATGGAAAAGGACTGCAGATATCATGCCTGCTGCTGATTAAGCTGTAATCACGCTGAATTTCTGGTGAAGTACAATAATTTCTTTGCATGAACCTATTCAATACTTTCTGTTTTAAAATTTTTGACAAGGGAAAAAAAACCTGGCACCTGCAACATAAAGGATGCAAGAGAGAGAAAAAAGATCTTAGAGGGTTATTGTTCTAATCTTCTTCCTTAAAAGCAAATGGTAATGTAAGTAGTATTGTTTTATCTCCAGCGTGGGCAGAATTGGCCCCTTTTGGGCCCTTAAACCCATTGTCTTTAAGGTGGTGTGTTTTGTCTTGAGGAGGAGAGTAGTAAAGCTGCAAATCTGACAGAGTATGTTATCACCCAGATGGAACATTAGGGAGGTATTCATAAAAACTGAATTTCACCTGGCGAGGTTTATCACCCCAGATTTCCTCTACTGACAGAAAGGGATCTGCTTTAAATCACCCCCTGCCAGAAAAGCCCTTCAGGAGGGAAGCAAACCCCAGACTACCGCTGCCTTTTCTCCTGAGCGTTCTCCTGATTGCTCAGTTGTGTTCCAAGCTGCTCTGTTCCCCAGATACTCACACACGGATATTCACACACACACACAGATATTCTGATTACTGAATTGTGTGAAATATAATTCAGCCCTGTAATAATGGCCAATCATGCTCTGTTTATATGGATGATAAATCTCTGTCCCACAAGTGTTCATCCCTCTCATGATGTAGAGTAAGGCCTAAACTTTCATCACAGTGGTTAAAGCATCCAATTGCATGAATGGGTTTGGGTAAAAAGCTTTTAAAGTGTTGTAACTCAAGCTCACAATTTTTACAGCTTTCATATCTTCATTTTGCTCTGATTTGCATCCATGGTCCAAGTAAGAAGAGTTTGCTGAAGGTAGGGACAAAGATTAAAATAATGCTGTACAGACAACCTCGACCGTGCCAGGCTGGAGGAGACTTTTCCAATCCAGACATGTCTAATTGCTATAGAGGGGTTCATAAACTAACCCCACCTGAGCCATAACTGTGATACTGACTTCTAAAAAAAACAATTATGATTTTGTTTGTATTAAACCAGATACTGCCAAAAAATAAGTGAAAATAGAGCTTCTTCAGTCCTCCAAGTAGACTTTTTTCTCTTCTACAGAAATAGGTTTACAAGACCAAATTAGATTCTGGCATGATTAATGCCTCTCACCAAATTCTTGCAGAGTGGCAAATTAGTTTATAGTGATTTTCTTGAAAACAAATTAAACGGCTGCACAACCTCATAAGAATAGAGATGTTTTTCATAACATATGGATAAATGATTCAATGGAAGTGAGATGTAATCAAACTGAAAATGTAATCCAAATGTTTCAAATATTACTGTCCATTGCAGAAAAATGTTTAATTACTTGTATTGTAATGCATGACGTGTAATATACAGTGGCAGAGCAGCAAGGAATTAATCTGCATGAGATTTGCACATATTCTAAGTAGATTATTCCTTTTTAGGTGTTTTTATTATCGTTCTGTTAAAAAGAATATGACAAGAAGATTTGGCCTCAGGTTGCACTGGGAGGGTTTAGATTGGCTGTTAGGAAAAACTTCACCAGAACAGTTGTCATGCCCTGGAATAGGCTGCCAGGGAAGTGGTGAAATCACCACTGCTGGAGGTGTTTAAAAGACTTGTGTATGTGGCACTCAGGGATAGGTTTTATTGCTGGACTTTGCAGTCTTAACTTAATGGTCAGACCTCCTTGATCTTAAGGGTCTTTTCCAACCTAAAAAATTTAATAGTTGTATGGTTCTTGTGTTCCAGGAGGGCTTGAGTTGAGAAAAGAGGGTGGGAGAAAAAAGCTTCAGTTAATCAATGTGAGATTGCCCCATTCCATTACTGCAGTGTCTCCAGCTCCTCACTGGGTCCACTTCACCAGGGCACTGTTGGGAGCATCCCTGAGTGCATTGTCAACTTCCCCTTGTCCATATCCAGAGAGGCCAAACAAGCCCTGCTGTCTCTTAGTCACGGGCAGGCTGGATGGTTGAAAGGCACCAGATGTACAGACCTGGATTTCAGACCAAACTTCGGATATCTCACTCTGAAAGGGAAGGAGAGCTGCCTGACTGCATTAAAAAAAAAAAAAAAAAAAAAAGCACCC
>WBMY01008198.1:801015-855671 GCA_013397315.1 Donacobius atricapilla
TTTTTTTTTTTTTTTACTTTTAGAGATAGTGTAGTCTTACCTCAGTTCAAATGTAGTTGTATACAATCAGAGGAAAAATGTTTAAACATCCCAGCATGGGTATTTCCATTTAAATCTGATTACAGTGAAATAAAACTGTAGCTATTAAAGGTTTAAAAGAACTACAAATACAAGCAGTAAAAGAAGACAGTTAGTAAATGAGGTAGTAAAACATTTCAGCAGGGCAAACAGTTTATAGCACTCAGCCTTCCTGTAGCAGACTGTGCTGTTCACCACAGACCCGTGCACTGTTCCCTGAACTGCACTTAAACCTGCAATTAACCTTTCACGCCTAATGAAGCTGTTTTGCTGCAAAATTAAAATATATAGTACTGCCTGTTTTTACAGAGACTGGGAGGAGAGCATCTCAGAATGAATGACTTTTTCAAATGCTCTTGTTTGAATGCAGGATTAAAGGGCTGTTTGTACATAAACCGTGAATGCACTTTTCAAGGTAATCTCATTTGATTTGCTGTATTTCATCCCTCTACTTATTAATAGCTTTGCACTCTTGTAAAAAACAAATAAAAAAAGAAAAAATTCACACCCCAGTAATTTTATGATTAGAGACTTCCTGAAAATAAACTGTTACCATTTAATTTCCATTAGGAAAGACAATAGTTCTGCTAAAGATAACCAAGTTCATATTGCTTCCTCTGGTGTTTTCCTCATTGTGGGTGCAATTATCTCTTACAAAAATATACTTTCCACTTATGATTTGACTGGGCTCACTTCTTAATGGCTTATACCTACAGATCCTTAAAACAAGCTAGAGGTTGTTTGAGCTGCATAGAACTAGGTCAGGTGATTTCTAGAACATTTAGTAGAAAAACAAACTAAATATAAAAACAGGGCTGGTTCCACAACTAAGACTGAATTTCCAGAAATCAGAGGTGACCCGTTGAGTGTCCATGTGAGATCCTTGCTGATTCCACTGTTCCTTTCTGCCATGCTGCTCAAGTCAGAAGCAACCAGAGACCATGTACTGATTTGGAAAACAGCAGTTTGGATGTTAGGTAGGATATCTAAACAGCAGCATTCAGAGAAGGCGGGTAAATGTAATAACTTAGGAGTTGAAGTAACACGTCTAGAGCACTGTGCAATTTACAGTTCCAACTTCAATGACTGTAAATGTATTCACATTTGTTATTTAGATAAAAAACCTGTAAAATCAAGGGAATGTTTTGGTTTGGGTTTCGTGGTTTTTTGTTTTGTTTTGTTTTGTTTTTTAATGAATATTTAAGCCACAGCATTTTCTTCTGTTTTATTTTGATGTAAATTCTTCTTGCTCGAAGTGTCTGTGCACAAGCTTCACTTGGTAAATGAAATTCCTTTAGACTGCCAGTCTGAAATAATGAATTGTTCCCCCAGTTAATTGTGTTGCTTTGATAACAAGGAACTACGCTGGGTGTAGAGAACATAATAAATGAATTTCATCAGATGATTTGTGTGACGTTTTGACAAATGATCTTCTATAGTGACCTGATTTTAATGGTATTCTATCAATATGCCAGAACATCCCAGTATGCAGTGCTAGATCTAAGGATTCCTTTTTCCTAGTTGTTATATTAAGTGAGGTTAGCTTAATACATCAAAATATATTTTACAGTAGCTTATTAAATTAAAAAATCTGCTTGCTAATAATGCTCCCTCTGTTCAGCATAGTCTCTAAGCCTTGCTGTTGAAGATGGGATGACATGTAAACAATCATCAAAATGTTATTTAGGTTTTCTCCCTGAATTTGCTAATACCAGATACTGCTTAAACTTGAAAGGTGCCTCAAAGATTTCAACAATTTAATTTGTCAAAGTCCAATTTTAAGCATCACTGGCTCATGCTAGGAAATATTTGTGTATGTGAGAAAAAACAACTTGATTAATCTTGGCTCTTACATATCCTGAAATGTATCAATGATAACTGTACTTAGTGTTTTACAGTATTGTGCATTTTAAAAAGGTGGATGCACATTAATCAATTCTTGCAACTTTTTTATGACTTAAGAAAGCTAATGTTACCAGTGTGCAATAGTATAGATTTTTTCAGGATACTGGAAACCTGAACTGAATCTGACCATATATCTTATATTATGAAGGAAGACTGTAGCAACACTTGTTAGTGAAAAACAATTTTTGCACAGTTTCTTAGTAGATAAGTTCTATAATGAGGGATTGCGTGAAAAGTATTGCAAAATTGGATTCTGTGCAACAGATAAATTGAGTTTGATATTGGCTTGAGATAAGAAACAGCGGCTGCCTGTTAAACATGGTGAAAAGTATTTTCAAAGGTTTCCTTGGAGAGTGGTGGAGTTATTGGTTGGAGAATGAAATGTTTTGGGCAGCTTGGAGAACCAGCACCATCCTTACCTACATTTTGGGTATATGTAGATGTGGTTTTTGTGGTTTGTATGCAGTAGAACATATAAATGATGTGAATATTCCTAATCCATTTGATTGCAATGTCACCTGTGTAAATTTAAAAGCCTAGAACAACTGTGTATTAAGTGTGTTGTTAATCACAGCATTTTAAAAGGCACTAATTTCTAGGAAGGATGCAGTAGCAAGCAAATGGAAGAGTAAATTCTCAAATCAGCTTCTTAGATCTAGAAGGGAAGCTAAATGAGGAGTGGCTGAGATCACTTGGTCTGTTCAGCCTGGAGGAGACTGAGGGGAGACCTCAGTGCAGTTACAACTTCCTCATGAAGGGAAGAGCAGGGTCAGACAATGATCTCTGCTCTGTGGTGATCAGTGACAGGACCCAAGGGAACAGCCTGAAGTTGTGTCAGGAGAGGTTAAGTTGGATATTAGAAAAAAATTCTTCATCTAGAGGGTGGTTGGTACTGGTACAGGCTCCCCAGGGCAGTGATCACAGCACTGACAGAGCTCGAGAAGGATGTGGACAATCCTCGCGGTGGGATTCTTTGTATTGTCCTGCTCAGGGCCAGAAGCAGGACTTGACGATCCTTGTGGGTCATTTCCAACTCAGAATATTCTGTGTTTCTATGATTCCTAAGCATGTCAGTCTATGCCCTTGGCAATACCCTGTTAAGATTTCAACAGGTCATGAAATACCAACAAATTAACCAGAATCCAAAACAGAAGAGTTTTGGTGAGATGGAAACATTTAGAATTTACCCAGGCCATGGTTCACCACCTGTTTACAGATCTGTGTTTTCTAGAAAGATATTTTCCTATCTTTTTGTGGTAAATATTAACCTCTGAACATTCACCAATTAAAGAGGCGTATATATGCAAAGGCAAATTTTCAGGGGTACAGTGTTATCCTAACTGCAGTTTCTGTTCCTTATTTTCTGATTTGATGGTTTTATCAATTTCTAAATGCAATGCACATACATCTGAGAAAATTCATGTCAGAAAGCTTCTGGCCCACATAACCAGGAAAATGATCATAAAGAGAGATTGTGCTAAGATCACACAGCAAATCAAGCAGAGACACAAATGTAGCTCAGTTTTCCTTATTTCCAGTCTGGTGTCTTAACTGCAATTTTTGCCTTCCACTGTTTCTTCACTGTTACCAGGTTAAGAAAGTGAGAACTTGTTGTCTGACTTTGAAATAAATATGATCACTTCTGGGAAAGTACATAAGCTTGGCTTGAAAGAAAACATCACACTGCTCTGGAATTCATCTCAGGAAAGTTGAGCATTAATTTTTGGTTTTGTTTTTTTTTATTTATCTTACAGGTCTTGCAATTGCAAGTGCTTTGATAGACATTTCACAACAGAAGCCTGCGGACTGTAAAGATAAGAGTTCAGGAGTCAGAAATCGAAAACATCACCTTTCAACACGTCAAGGAACTTGTGTCTGAGAGTCAAAAACTACAAGTGTATATTCTGTAATGTTTTCTTTTTAAATGGCTTCCATTGAAAGCTATACTACAGCCTCAGTTTTTATGGAGGCAAATCTATGAATGAACACGAGGTACTGTGCTCTGTTACAGTCACACAGCCTGCTATCCCCCAAAGCAGAACAAACTTGTGGTAGGTATGGGTATGCCTGATGAGCTTTAATAAAAAGAGTGGATCCTGGTATCAACAAAATACAAAATAAAATACCGAATATTCTTAATCCTGAACATATCAGAGCAGAGAAAATCCTTAGACAGATCTAGGAAAAACTTTACCTTTTTTTTGTAATGTAGAAGCAAATTGTATAATTAAAAACTGAGCAAATTCCAAGAAACTAAAGGAAATTTTTGTACAGCTTAGTGTAACAATGGGAATTGTACAGTTCTTTCCTTGTAATTGGCATTAAGATTTCTTGCCAGCAAGCAGGAACTAAAGAGAATCATTTGGATTTAGGTGGGGTTTTTTATCATTGCCCAGAAGAGGTAGGCTGCTTTTGATTTAGCAAAGGTGTATCCCAAGAACACCACATGTAATATTTGAAAGATAATTCTATTAAATAGTATGACTTTAGCATTTAATGATTATTTTTCTTTACATTGAAAAAAACCTCATATACATAATTTGGGCTGCAGAAGAGAGATGGGTGGGCTTTCTTTTCTGTACCTCAGTTTATCCTGAAATAGGGATATTTTACAAAGAGGGTCTTCCACGCCAGCTAAATGATCAGCAAAATTAATTGTGCACGGAAAAGCTGCTTTACAGTATTTTTTCCCAGGAGAGTTTCCAAGACTGAAAATCTAAGGAGAGTTGAACATGCTGTTGTTCAGCTTGCTCCTGTTTCAATATTGAAATTTGCTAGTATCTATGTATTGTCCTGACCTGTAAGCAGAAGAAATTAATCCCAGTTGGCACTTGGGCTTGTGTTTTTATAATAAAGTATGGATATTTTTTTCCTCACAACTGCAGAATTCCATCTCATTGTCACTTTAGCACCTGCTAAGGAATTACCCTATATAAATAAACAACTGTTTAAAAATCCAACTTGCTTCCAAGATTAGTTGTCAAATCCCACAACCAGTATGGAACCTCACACAATCAGTACTCAACAACAAAAAGCGGATGAAAGAATTTCCTTTGTGAAGAACTTTAGTCTTTTGGGGGCTCAGTAATCACAACAGATAACCTGGCAACCAGCTTTAATGGCCCTCGGTCTTTTCATTTATTTAAAATTCATGAACATAGAAAAGAGCAAGAGAATGCTAAGGGGCAGGTAGCAGATGTGTCATATTCTCATTTATGCATTACACACTGACAGAGTGTAATATGAAACCAGTAGTTTTGTACAAGGTTGTTGAAAGTTTAGTTTCTCAACTCCAAATTTGCCATCATCCTAGTACAGGAGAGCGATGCAGAGGTATAAATGTCTCATGTAATGATAGACTTTTGGTAAATATGAAAGATATAAAAAGATAATTGATGTTTACTACTATATCTGTATTTTTTATGTTCTTTTTATTTCAGAAAGATGATGACATTTTACTGTTTATAGTTGACTACATAGTTACTTGCATGCCATGGTGGTGCAGTAGCAGTAATAAAGCCCTGTTGTGAGTTGTGTTTATTTCCTAAAGCCATTCATACATAGAAGTACTCAGCTTAATTTGGATGAGGATTAAATGTAAAAATAATTATTAAAAAGGAACAATTGTACAGTATGTAGTTATATCTTATACAGGAGTATTAGGTTGCATCTAACCATGACTGCTCTATTGTTTTGATAAATTATGCACTTATGAATTATGGTATAATTATTTCTTATACTGGCATGATTGTTTCAGTATTTTCATATCTTAAAATAAGATTATTATCTTAAAATAATGCCATTACAATTTTGTGACTTTTATTGCCTATTCTGACCTCATATGACCTAAAACTTTAAAAATTCATTTTTAAAGGTTCTGCTGGGGACTTTGAACCAATGCTACTTAGCCTAGTGAAAAAATTGTCCTTTGAAAACAACCCTTTCTGCCAGTTTTGAAGTTAATCTGTTCAAGTGAATATAAACCGATGGGACTGGTTTACATGATGCATACACTTAGGAAAGAGTCACTTGACTGGAATATATTCCAGACTCTATATTATCCTTAACCTAAGCATTTCACATAAGAAATATACAGTGTGTGTTCTGTGAATGTACTGGAAACCCCATCCACAGAAAGACCATCCAGTCCTGTGGGAGAGTTTTGACTGTGCTCACTCATACAGGATTACATTCTTCTGTATCTCAACCAGAGTTTGAAAAATACTTGAAATCAGGTGTGAGTTTTAAAGGGATTAAAATATTTTATTGTGACACTGAGGCAAATAACGATCAGCCATTTTACTGTGTTTTCAGGTAAAAATGTTATTTTACTGTACAAGAAAAGCATGTTTGTCATGGGATCATTCAGCATTTCCCTTCACTCTAAGAATTTTTTTCTGAGGTATCTTTTTTCTCCCAGGATCCCTGATTGCATGCAAATTAGTAAATTCATATATTAATGAAGTAAATGAAAATACTTATATAATGGCCACACGTAAAAACAAGAAGTATGAAAACACATTTTATACCAAAGCTTTCTTTTTGTAAGGTATAAATAGTATAAATGTCTGATAACTACATTTGTTAGTTGTTGACAAGTGCAAACCTTTTGGTAATGGCCACTGTACAACAGAGGAGACGTTTTATGAACAGTCCCATTATGATTGTGTCAAGAAAAGGCCATATTTTTTTTAAACTCTGTTCTCAAATTTAACTTTGGAACCCTTTCTTAGAGACTGAAAATGTTGAATGGCCTGTTCTAATGTGATTTATATTGGATGAAAAATAAATGAGCAAGTGCTGTTCTGGTAAGTAAGCCCCAGTGAAGTTCTGATTGTCAGGATTCAACCTCCCCCTCCTCAGTCTGTGGATTCTGCTGAGGGAAATCCAGCAGCTACCAATTGCTCTTCCAAATATGAGATAGCCTCTCCATGGTAACATGGGTTTAGTACTTCAGTTCCTCTTTGTATTTCTATATTTATATAAAAATCCTGAAACCACTTAAATCGTATTTGCACACTTCAGAATATTTGTTTCCATTCATTACATTCCTATGAAATGTAATGAAATGTTTGTTCACCTGTCCAAAAAAAAAAGTTTATCAATATGTTGCCACTAGTAAAATTATTTAATAAAAAAGGTCACATTCTTGACATGTTAAAGCATGAATATACCATTAAGGACCATTCAAATTCATCTGATTTGAGAATTTTTATAGCTGACTGCTCTTTTTATACATAGAATTTCCTCTCATCTTCCCAAATCAAAAAAATTTTGACAATTTCAGATTGGGGTGTGGAATTTGTTATGTGTAAAATCTGCAGCAATAATTATTTTCTAAATAATTTAATGTAGAGGCTGGAATCCTGATGGTAAGAATTTTAGTTTGGGATCACTTTAACAGATGTTCAATCTTCCTGCATAACAACTTTCCTAGTATTCATATAAATTATAAAATCATTATGTACCTAATTTCATTACCAGTTTTTTAAAAAGCATCTGAAAGGTTTCTTGACAATAAAGAAAAATTCTCTGTTAAAATAATTTACAATCCCTCTTTTTTATAAGCAAAGTTGTCCTGTTCAGAATGTGTGACATTACTGGGGAAAATTAAATAAGTATTTTTTCCACTCTCTAAGGTGCAGCATGACCTGAAAAACTGTAGTTTGCTGATTCTTATTTCAGATCTGGAATAAAGTATGGAATATCCAAAGCTTATTACATCTTAGGTGCTTATAACAAATAGTAACAAGCCCAGTGGTGTCTGCAGGTGGCCAGGTCTTCCCATGCTGTCTTCAGTTGTACTTCCTCATTAAATAATAACAACCAAGGACAAAGATGGCAAAAAAAGTCCTTGCAGAATCTGGGCTTGTATAACTCAGGGCCATACATATGTTGTTTCAGCTTTTCTTATTTAATGCAATTTTGCCTTCATAAGAATTGTTTGTATTTCTATATGGTTGCCTATATGGCGACATGTGGCCATTTCTATGGCTGCAGGTATTTCTGATTTGGAAAATCATCTTCTTGTACATACAGCTGGAATTCTAGTGGCTCTCTGAAATTTACTGTGAGGCTGAAAAGGGACTAATATTACCCCAGGCTTGGTCATGTATGCTGAAATTTGTTTGTGTCTTGAAACAACATTTCTGTGCCCTCGCTGAAATGTTAAAAATGGCCTTTTTCTAAAACGAGAAAGCAAGAGTAGGACTGATGGGCAAACCAAACAATTATTTTTAAAGCATATGTGTGTATGTATGTGTGTGTGTGGCTATATGTATATTTAATGGATTATGTAATTGGTTTCGCAGATGTTCTAAATCAGAACATTCCCTCAGATTCCTCACATATTCTCACATATTATATTGAATACTGTGAAGGCTCAGTGACTGTTTATGTACATAATAACAGCCATTTCTACAGAAATAAAATTTTCAATTTGTCCTTCTGAGTGAGGATATAGAAGTGTGCTTGAAACACTGTATAGAAAATGTTATCCACTATCAGTTGTTATCAATTATTATCAATTGGGGATTGGTATTTTCAGCATGTCCCGGACTGAGTGCAGAAGGTGAGGTATCTCCTGTCCTTTTGTATCCTTCCTTTTCTAGTATATTTTCCTGTAGGAGTTCTTGCATGCTAATATCAGAGTTAATAATACAGAAAGAATTTGAATTTTGACACAACGTTTCTCTTTCTATGGTATTATCAAAACAATGCTTAGCTATGCTATTTTCCAATCTTAGCAAATGCCTTTTGCTAAAAGACCTTTCATTGGAGAAGAAGCAAGAATAAACTAAGATGGAGCTCAAAATACACTTCAGGACCTAAAAGATGTCAGAAACATCTTATTCGACTGAGCATCTGTGTCTTTTTACAAATTATTCTGAGGTCAGTATTTATAAAATGTCATTTTTATTATGTGATTTTTAGGGATTAACATGAAGCAAAATTTCTTTTTTCATGTGAAGTCCTGATGGTCTCTTAAGACATTCAGTTATAAAATATAATTGAGAAAAAATAAACATCGTTTTCGAACATAATGTTTAGGATAACCAGCATGGATATTTTCATGAAAGAACTCTACACAAATTGTCTGTTTCCTAAAGCTTCCTCTCAGACATGAAATTTGTCAATACTCCTGCAAATCTTCTCTTCCCCATCCCTTCCCAAAGCACTAAGAGCCAAATGATCAGGTATAAAAATCTTTTAAATATATTAGTACACGTAATTTTGTTTCTGCTTCTAAATAGATGGTAGAAATATGGCCAAAAAAAGTTTCCTAAGTGAATACTTAGGCATGATAAAATTAACCTTACTAATAGAATGGGAATATTTAAGATTAATTAATTAATGTACAGAGAGTACTCAGAGCTCTTTACTGATCTAAAAATATCAGTCACTGTTAGAGTGCTGAGTATATTTTAGTTACTAAGTTATTTATTATCAGGTTCATTTCATAGTGCTTGGTGTTAATTTTTTATACCGCAATTTGAGACACAATTTATAAAAACAACAACCAAATTATTTGCTGGCAGATATTCAAATTCTGTGACTTTTTATATAACAATGGTCACATTTTTGCTCTTGACTCTGCTTATCAATGTCACTTTCCTTTTCTTGGTAAATGTTTTACTACTATATTCAATTTACTGGGTATTTTTATTATTATTTGGGCTTAGTAGATGTCTGATTTTATTTTTTTTTCTTCTTTGTTTTTCTTCTTCAAGAAGCCATTTTTCATTCAGCACCTTCTGCTTCATTCTCAGTTGCCTAGACTATAGGAACCCAAAGGTGCTCCACTATTTTGTCCACTGTAGTCTGAAAATGTCAGTAAATTTAACATTTTAACCATGTTGAGGAATATCAGGGATAATGCATTTCCATGCCTTAATCTCTTATTTATATTAAATGGGCTAGAGATTTTACACCTTCTTCATGCTCCATCTTCTTCATTGCAAATTGTGACTATGCTGGTTAAAAAATGTCTTACGGAGTTATAAATTCCTCCAATGTGGCTCCAAGGCCACAATATAGCTTTGTAAGATTTCCTAAAATCTAGACATCTTTGCATTCATTCTGACTATAGTGATACATGTCTTCAAATATATCACGATTATTTAATATTTGGGAGAGTTCTTTTTCTAGAACCCAAATTGATGTTACTGAAATGTTCCTGCTTTATTAAAAAACAAAGAAACAAAAACCCCCATAAAAACAACGCCGTAAAAATGTAAACCCTTCTGAGAAAACTTTTTAGGTTTTCAGGAAAACACAGGCACTCTCCCCACTGGCTTTTACATTGCATTTCTGAAAACCACCTTCCATGGCCCTGAAATTTTTTCAGCTGTCTGAGATCAACAGTATTATTGTGTAGAACCTTTGGCTTTGTTTATCTCCTTTTTCTTTTAATAATTTAATGGTAACTCTGTCAACACACAGTGCCAAGTTCTTCCCAAAGGCTTGTAATTGCCTCTTGGCTCCCTTCAGAGCTGAGCTCCACAAGCAGCTCAGGTCCATCCCTTTGTAACTTTCTTTTAAAAAAAAGGATTTTCATTGTTCATCAGATTGGCAGAAGAAGGATGCTCTTTCCTCCAAGTGAACATTCTGCTTTCTTCTCAGGCATTAATGTTCCTTCTCTGCCCCATCCTCGCTACATGCCCTTCAAATGTTCTGAAGTGGCTTTGGCTCTTGGCTTTTTTTTTTTTATTCAATCTCATCATGAACCCGATCCAGGTTCTGAAGGCATGTAGTCCTTGCCACATTCTGATCCTGATTCCTTTCCAAAATCTTTGATCTTTCCTCTTAGGAGTATACTGTTGGTTTCTTCAGCAGTTCTCCTAAAGCATCTCCAATCATCTCACACTTAGCATCATCTGCCCACTTCAAATAGAAATCTTCCAAAGATTCAAACCTGTCCTTAGGTGCTACTCAGAGTTTCTCTAATTGCTCAGAATGTGTAAGTTTTACTTGTAGCTTGTATGTTTGTCTGTCTCCTGTATAGACATTTACAGTTTTAATATCCAGCCAGCTGTTCCCATTATTGGGGCTTTTCTTGTACCATATGCACTCAAAATGTTCCATGACCTCAGGGTCCACCCTTTCCTCAGATATCTCCGTTATCTGCCTTCCCAAGATTTAGCCAAGCATTTTCTAAGAATTTGTTCTTCTTTATGAAGAAAAGGCCTTGAATTCCAAGTAATATTGCTTTAATATGACCCCGCTCCTTTAGCTTGCCCAGGTTTTTACAGTCAGCAGAGCTTTAAGAGTCAAATGTGTTTTCAATGCATTGTTTTATGCCAAGGTCCAAACAACTCCAGTTAGAGCTGGTGTGCCAAGTCATTGCCTAATTTCTGTGGTGCAATAGATCTGGGGGTTGTTTTCTGCAATATTTTGAGAGTTAGAGGGCAGTGTTTGAGAAATATTTTAAGCCAATGATTCATATTACTGTAAAGGTGTTATTTTATTACTTGACCAGATTGCCATTTCGTAGGGTTTGCCTCTCACTGTGCCCCTCCCAGTCCTATGAAAAGGAAAACATATAACTTTATGTTCTCTTCATGACTAAGACACTGAAATTACTAATGGTAGACTATATTATCATTCAGTTTGTTTAATAAACGAATCCATTCTTCAAAAGAGGCCTTTAAAATTGTGCAGCTTAATGGTAGCTCAAAATTGAAGCATTCAGAACTTGCCATTTACCTTGTCATTGTTCACCCTTCTGTTACAACAAACTACCTTTTTTATAAGAATTGCCAACCCACAAGGAGTGCTTTGAGGCCTGGGTGGCTTCTGCCTGCTTTGCAAAACCTTGCTTTGATGGCAAACTACATAGGATTGCAAAGGTTACTTTATTTGTGTTCCTGGGACAGTGCAATGTGCGAGCAATAGTTTTGCTGCCTGGGAATATCAACTTGTTTGGTTTATAGTCTCTAAAAATGAAGGCCAACAGGAAGTGCATCAATGGATGTAGCCATTAAGATTATAACTTCAACAACAAAACCCGCATCACTAAATTCTAAATAAGTAAAAGTTAAACCAGAAAACAACAGGATATTCAGCTTTCTGATTTCTCCCCTGGCAGTTAGGAGTGTGATACACAGCTGAAGGTCTTTTTCACAGAAGAAGAGACAGAATAAAGTCCTTATCTAACTCATATTTGTTCCAAATATGAGTCAGACATTCGTGCTCTTACACAAACATACATAAATATATATATGGATCTCACCTATAGAAGTATTAGTTTGGCTCGAGACCAGTGGTCTTGCTTGCAAATATGTAAAATGTCTCTCTGCATAAAGACTGTGGTGTCTTCTAGAGGCTTCAGAAGTTTTCCAACTTTCCTTTCCTTTCTACCTTTTCATTGAATAGCTACAAGGGACTTGTGTTTTATGAGTGGATACTCTCCTTATCAGGGAGAAGAATGAGCCCCAGTGAAATCTCTGCAACCTTCAGGCTTCCAGTTAAACAGAAATTTTATGGCTATGGACTGAAAAGAGATCAAGCAAAGTGGCTTTAGCATAAGTGGCTGGATGTGCCAGCCCTGCCCCTCGGGTTCTGGACTACTAAAGGCAGGATGTGATATTTAGATCAAGTTCTTCACTCAATCTTAAAATTACCCTTCTGAGGTATCTGTATCAGCAGAAAGCCATTGTAAAATCCAGAGTAATGGCACAGATTTATAGAAACTGGGAGCAAGCCCAAACCTTTCCTGTGGTATAGGGACTAGTTTTTTGAATTTATTGCCGTGGTGTTTATATTTACTGGGATCATCTACTTATGTCAGCTGCAAGTACCTTCCATTGCATCAGAGTTTTGTTTCCCTTTGCTTTTTGTTTTCCCTTTGACTGTGAGGATACCCTTACATAGCCTCAGTAGTATGTTTGATCTCCAGCTAATTCTAGGTGAGTTAGTCTGGGTACCAGAAGGGCACAGCTGCATCAGCACTGTCCTGCACCCCGGCTAAGAGCTCACTGCTCTGCAGGGCTCATTAGCTCCATGAGAGAGCACAGGAGCCTGGCACTGGGACAAGCCAGCTTGTTCCCAGCCAGCTCAGGTAGCTCTGCACAGCATTTAATTTTCCTGTCCAGTTTTGGGGCTAGTAACACTTGCTGGATTAGCCTTAGTGCCAAAGCAATGAAAATAACAGCCCCACTCCAGGCGTTCACTCAGTGCCATTGAATGACATTTCCCTGCAGGATTTCTTCTATGAGCTGGTGAAGCAAAACAAATGTTAAGATATTCATATTAGTAAGTATATTGTGTCCTTTAAAAAGTCAGTTACTCCTCTTCCTATGAATGCTGACAGTAACTGTCCTGAGTCATAGCTTAAAAAAACAACAATTAGAAGAACTGTGTAACAAGGAACAAGTGACCAAGGCATAGCAAATAATCCTTATATTCCTTTTGAGCCAGCTTCTGTGATTTGTTTTTTACCTTTTTTCCCTGCTGTTTCAAAGTGCATGGTTACCCTCTGCACCTCCACATCTGACGTTTTGTTAAGTGCTTCTGAGTAAAGCACTCCTGCTCCAGCTCCCACATTACTTCAATTTGTATCAATAACGAGCAGCTTTCATTCTTTCCCAGTCAATGCTGGAATATGCAAAGCAAGTCAAAAGCTATGGTCAACATAATAAAGGGAAAAAATCTATCTCTTCCAGTCAGCCATTGCCTCACTATGTTTTTTCCCCACTTTAGATAAACAAACTACAATGTGTTTACTGAGGCTTGTACTGATATCCCTCCATGGTATAGGCAAGTCTACTTTTATTCCAGCAGACACAAAGAATAAGCCCACGGTGCACAATGCGTGCAAACCCCTTTGAAACCCAAGATTATTTGTTCTCCGACTGTTCTAAGGTAATTAAGGAGCATTGCATGTTTCTCAATTAATGATTCCTCATTCAGCTGGGGATCTTTGATGCTAATTTGTTTTAATCAGGACAGAGACTGCTAAAAAACTAAACAATTCAGTGAAGAGGAACTAGGAATTTTTAATCAAGTGGAAAAGATCTAAATGCTAAGAGGGACACATCCATCATAAGTTTTCACTTCTTGTTCATTTAACTTTGTTTTTCAGGTCTCATAAAATGTTGCATTAATCAATGCAAGAAAGTTTGTGAATATGAAGGATGCGTGGTGGTTTTTTCTTCATCTGACGTCAACATTTGTGCAAATATGAGGAGCTGAAACAAGAGCCATGATGTTAAAACACATTCACCATGGTTTTTTAGTTATGCACTGCAGTACAGTTTTCTGTTTTGTCAAACGTTATATAGGAAGTTGTCAATCATTGTGGTCTTATATGCTGGGGAGTCCCTGGGAAAAAATACTGGTGTTGTGGGGAATTGGATGCTCTCCATTTAAATGCTAATTTTAAATTATTTTGGTATCACACTACATGCATACATTGGGAAAAATGACCTACTGTAAGCTTCTGCCCATGGAATTAGTATTTCAAATGCTGCAGCCCATGCTACATGAAATCACGTGGTTTCTGAGGAGACCATGTATATGCTCGATAAATTAATGTTTTATTCCTAAGTACATTTATTTATAGCTTTGAGGCAAAAGCACTTCACAGTTCTGTCTCCTCCAGCTGCTTTACCACGATAGACTTAGTGTCTTCCATTATGGAAATACCAATGTGTATATTCCACTCATATGGCTTCAACAGAGTGGAGGTGCTCCCAAGACTTGACTTCCAGCAATATTTAGCCATAAGACAGAGTTAAAGCCATGAAGGACACTCAAATCCAAAATGTGAGTCTTCCTGAATAAGCAGAATTTTAGCAATGGTTCAATTAAAAGTGAATTGTACATGCTAAGAGATTTCCAGATAAGGAGAGGCATTTAATGGCTTTGAGGTTTTTCAGTGCTGGGAAACATTTTTGGATTCTGATTCTGATGTGACCTCCAGCAGCTTCCCTCTCAATGCTTTTAATGCATGAAACCTGTTTTGGACTGGTACCTACCTTCTTAGCACCTGTCTGCTAAGCTCCAAACAGTGCCAAAAATAGACACAGAGACAAGAAATCTAACTGGCTTCCTTGTCCTCTTTTTTTTTTTTTTTTATGGCTGTGAACAGTGTGTTTGTTTTGTAGTTGAGAAGTCGAAATGAACAAAAAAGTCCTTCTAAGAAATTCCTAATGAGTATTTTAAGGGTGAACTTTAGGTAGTTTAATAGCAGCAGGGGTTTGTTTGCTTGCTTGTTTGAGGTTTTTCTTGCAAGGAAGCTTAAATATATAACAGTTAAAAGTAGACTGCTATATGTTAAATGATTCTCATACAAATGGAAGCACAGCCACCAAAGAGTTGCCTTACAGAAGATGGCTTTTTTCACCAAAAGCTGTCTGTACATTGTGAAACACAGTTCAGATGTTTGAACTTATGCTAATTGAAAGATCAACATTTTTCTTTCCTCAGTGAATACCCTGCTCTTTTCGTCTTCGAGATGGCTCTCCCATGTGCAAAAAATGAGCTGTAATTATGCCCAGCTCAAGGCAATCTCAGGATCTAAAATATCCTGCCAACCAGTGTGTTCTCAATCTGCCTTGTTAGTTCACAAAATTGTGCATGTGCCTTTGCTACAGTCTCAAACCTGATAATGTCACATCATTGGGACAGGAAATGTTCTCTGATCTTATCTGAAGTGACACTTGCAATTTCAAGTTCTAGCTTGATGAGATCACGTTGTCAGGGCTCCACATAAGTGTGATCTTTCCTGATTTGCAATTGTATCTGTTTTGAATGGTCTTTGCACTGTTCAAGCAAAAGCATATGATAATGCATTTTGTCAGATGCAAGGATAATGAAAAAGTGGTTTTATGGTTCCCCTTTTAGAAAATCCAATTCATATGACTGAACTCAGTCAGTTTACTGAACAGTTCCACCCCATCTGCCTAATTCTGTTTGCACCTGGAAACGCTAGTACCTGCAAAATGTGAGCGTGTCAAGGTAGTTCTCCCCCTTCATAAAATAGATGAGACTTATTTCCTTTAAACCTCTATTACTTCCGTGAAGCTCTGGGCTATAAAATGATTTGCACATGCTGGAGTTGCTAAAACATATATTATGCCTTAAGCAAAAATATTTAATGTAGTAAAAGCCTGTAAAGTTGAAGAATGCTTAAATATCGACGTCGTGTTATTGGCAATAAGAAAGTCTGTAATATTTAAGAGCAGGAGACTCTCAAGTCATATTTCAAATGTTTTTTATTCATGATACTTATTTTCTTTAGATGTACATTATATGGGAAGGAAAGAGCTGTTACGAATGCTGTATTTCCCCTTTTAGCATATAGATTACTGTCTGAATCCTGTAACACCAAGTAAGAATAGAAGAGGAGAAGAAATATTACATATATTTAACCTGTTAAGACTTTGGAAGTCTGTGAACAAAACTAAGGTGTTAAGGTACAACTGCTTAGATTTTCAATCCCCATTTAAAATGCATTATGACAGGTCCTACATCAATGCAGGTGACTAAAACAAAGAGCAGGTTCTGACCTCTCTTGTAACAGTACCATGGGAGCAGATTGATTTGTCTGGATTCTGGCATGTGGATCATAGTAACAAGCAAGACAGACCACAGCTATTTGACTAAATTGCTGCAAAGCCAAAAAGGGCAATAATATTTATTTGTCCATTTAAAGTGATGAAAATAGAAGGCAATAAGAATCCAGGGTGTTTGACTTTTTTGGATAATAAGACTCAGCCTGAAAGGCTGGAAGAGTGGAAATAGAGGAGTTTGTTGGCAAGCAGTTCTGAAATCCATACAAAACCTCTGGCAATTATTTTTTTTCAACTGATTATTCTTCCCAAATAGTCGTGTCTAAGCCAGAGGAAACACAGTTTCTAAGAGTTATTCTGATATCACAATAATTGTATCCCTCCTACTGCAAGATTCAATAAACATACAGTTTTGTTGTATATCACATAATGATATATGGCCCAGATGTATCACTAAAAATTAAACCTAAAGTGTTGCATTTGGACTGACTAATCCTGGACAAATGCTATTTCTTCAATAATGAACCCAAGCCCCAAATTCATTGTATTGTAAGGGAAGTGACAGTTCTGCCACAACCCTGCATAACTTGCGAGATGCAGGCTCATGTGAGATTACTGTGTGCCGTGCTGACTCAGAAAAAGAAAGGACAGAATTAGGTTATTGTGATGCTACCATATATGTAGGGCCATTCCTGAGATGAGAGATGCACATGTGGCCCTGCCTCTGTGCATCCCTTCCAGAGTGAAAACACTCTCTAAGTTTTCCTTGCATTTTTGGGGTCAAAGTAGGCAGATGCCCCTCTCTACCCAATAAATAGGATTGTAAAAGTTTTGTAATTGAACATTACCATGTTACATTTATCACAGAGCTACTCAGATTAGTGCATTTGAAGGAGAAAGCTGTCTTGCATTATTTCTAAGGGACTGGATTTCTTCTAGCTGCACAATGTGGTTTTGTCTTTATTCCCAGGACAATATTCAAACTTTATGACTGGATAGCCTAAAATGTTATTAGATGGCAACAATAGCTTGCAATCTATTGCCTGGTCAGCTGGATTTTTATTGTTCAAAACAGCTTAACCTTTCCCTACCATTTTATGGAGTATACAGAGCTCATTCCAAACCATTTTATGCTTTGGCTGAAAGACGTATTTTGTAGATGGATTTCAAAAGTACTGTGGTTGAAAATCTGCATCCTATTGCAATAATCTGTTCTTGGCTTCATGCTAGTTATTCTTTAGCACTAATCTGGAAGAAAATACAAAATCTCTGCTAGTAAATATTGCAGGTGATATAAAAATTAGTGGAGTGGTAAATAATGACAGAAGATATCATTTCTGTTTTCCGGATTTGCATCATTTCATAAGGTGAGCTCATCTGAACAATATGCATTTTAATACAGACAAATACAAAGTCATATGCCTGGGAACAAAAAATTCCAGTCACATGTACAGAATAGCAGAAAAGTACCCTTGAAATACAATGATAGTGATGAAGATTTAGAGTTTGTGATAGGTGGTGTCTGAATGTGAGCTCCCTGTGCAATATAATGGCTGAGAGAAAAACATTAGCTTTGAATGGGTAAGCAGTGAATGTCAAGCAGGAGGGAGATGAGTTCATGGCATGACTGAGATAATTGCTAGCATTCTCTGTCCAGATCTTGTTTGCTCACATGAAGAAAAAAGCAGGAGGAAAAAAAAAAAAGAAAGATAAAAGGTTCAGAGAGGAACAAAGGAATGATTCTAAGCCTGTGGAAAAGAAATTCCAATAACCTGTGATTTAAGAAAAATTAATCTATCCAATTTATCTGAGTGGGCTAATAGGTGAATTGATACCAGTCTTCAATATCTACATAAAATACCTGTTTCACAATTCTGAATATGTCTGAACACATCACTAAAAGGATTAATAGTATCTTGTGTGTGGAAGCTGGAGCTAAACAAATACAGACTTTAAAAAAACCACTGTGTTTTAAAAGTCAGGGTAATTGATTACCAGAACAATTTATCTAGTATCAGAATGTATTTTCCCCCACTGAATATCTTTTTGAAAAATGTACTATTGTTTAAACAGAAGTTAATTTAAAATAGATTATCGTAATGATCCCTTTGGTTTTACAATCCATTAAAGAGACATTACAAATCTCCAAATATGACCCAGAATGCAGATTTTTGTTTGAAGAAGAAAATGTTTACAAAATGAAAGACCTATAGGAATATGTGCTTCATTCAATTTTAAATCTCCAAGAGAAGTGTTTAAAAGAACCAAGAAACCTCTGGTGAGAGCTGCAACACAAATATTATGTATCAGAATTTAAAAGGGAAAACAGAGGAGCAGTGACATGAGTTTCTGCTAACTGTCTAAGCTGTCCCCAAATGCTGAAGGAAACAAACTAGGAAGGCATGGCACTAAAAATCTGAATGCAGTAATAGCATAATTATTGGCATATTGCTTATAATAAGTCTTGTTTATTGTCCTTTTTAACTTGCCACTGACTTTCTCTTTTCACTGAAATGTAGCCTAGATTGTGAAATAAACCCATACCCATTAGATAAAAGAGTCTTGCTGAGACTTTTTTGAAATATTGGTATAACTACTCTATTTTTCCGTGGCCTGTCATGGGAAAGAAATGAAGAAAAATATTAGTGAGCCATTAGAAAATGTTTGACTCTCTAGTACTGCTCTGTACTAAGTCATGCAAAGGAACAGCTCCCATCACTGAAGACACACAAGGTAAAATATATTAGTATGGTAATGACACCAGGAAGGGTCAAAGGATGAAGGAGTAATGAGAACAGACATGTCAGAAGGATGAATAGGTGTGGTCATTAATTTTAGTTGAAGAGCAAAATGTAGATTCTTGGCAAGATTTAGAGGACAAGTAGAGTATATGATGCAATAGCTGTAGGACAGACAAGAGTAGGACACATTTGGATAAGGCAAGAGAGAAGAGAAACACTCTTCCTGCATATAGCATTTATTCTTTTTTACAGGGTAACACCTCATTCTGCTTCAGGGTGAGCTCAGGGACAGGAAAGGAAAGAGAGCTGCCAAAAGGCAGAAAGCTTTTGTCTGCCAGGTATAGCTTTTCAAAACTGCTCGCCTCAGTTGATTCAGGGTAGCGTGGGTTCCAGAGCAAACAAT
Source organism: Donacobius atricapilla (assembly GCA_013397315.1). Classification (NCBI taxonomy): domain Eukaryota; kingdom Metazoa; phylum Chordata; class Aves; order Passeriformes; family Mimidae; genus Donacobius; species Donacobius atricapilla. The sequence goes on from WBMY01008198.1 coordinate 820,656, forward strand.
GCTAAATGCAATGACTGAACTACTTGCGAAAGAAAGCACTTAAGTACAGAAACACGTGAAAGATAAATTTCCCAAACTGAAGAACAGAAACAGCAATGGGAGGGTGTTCATCATTTCATACCTCTGCTTTGCTTTGGAGCCACGATTAACACTGCCCAGTAACAAGAGCGTACATAAATCAGGGGCAAGGATCTCAGCAGGGTGCCATCACTGCAGCCCTGGGATCCTGGTGAGTGCATGCATTGGGTTCATGGCATTCTTATGTGTGATACTCACTCAATCACTTTTCTGGCTGAATACCTACAGGAATGGAGTAATCCTAGAAAGGCAGAGAATGAGAGAGGATACGTATAGATGCTTTAATGGCAAGGTCATGAGCACTGATGTAATAGCAATAACTATCCAAACATCTTTGACATTCTGATCAAAGACACCCAAAAGCAAAGAGTTCAGTGACTTAGTTTAAGCTCCCACATTTCAATTAACGTTCAAAGAAATCTTTCCTTCTAGGCTGAACTGAAATGAGTTATTGATGTAATTATACCACTCAGGAGAAGAAAACTTTAAAGACTAGTTTTACCAACTGATACTAGGAAACTTTTCAATATCCCATTAAATGCTTTTTCTTGTTCTGTTTGCCAGGGCCTCAGTTCAACAAAAACATTAAAGTGTTTGAGGTAAGTTAGTCTATTCAATGAAACACACAGTTTCATACTTACCCATATGTCCCATTGACATTAAGCACATACTTAAAGTTAAGCATACAATTAAAGGCTTAGCTGAACTGGAGACTAAGCTCTTTATAAAAGAAGTTAGTTGCAAAGAGAAAATGAGCAAGGGTTCATTTCTACTTAGTTGCGCTTTACAGCTAGATCTGTGTTTAAAGAGAATAGTGTCTAGAAAGAAAAATTTAATCCTAATTCCTCTCTCAGGAGTCCCTAGACTGAGCCAGCTGCAATGGAAGACTGATAGAAAAATCAGGATTTTAGGAGTAGCACATCAAGGACTGTCTATTCCAGTCACCCAGTTACTGTAGACAGCAATGTTGCTTAACCCTTGTTAACTCTTCTAGGGGTACCGGGGCCACGTGGATACAGAACTGAGGAACCACTCACTGGCTATCTGGGCCAAAAAGAAGTCCCTGGTGGCATTTTATAGAAGCCTATATTTCTGCGAAAAATATCATATTATTGTGAAATCAGGAAGGTGAAACTATGTAATATGCATCCCTTTAGATTGTGAAACATTTAACTTTCATCTTGTATGGCTCTCTCACTTCTCAGGGTTCTTACTCAGATTTAGACGTGCTGCAGACCCATCACCATGCTATGACAGCAGAGTTCATAATTTAGAGCATTAAACTCTGGTTGCCGTTCTTGAAAAGTGTTTGGAAGAGATGATAATTTTCCTTCTTTGAACTGTGAGGCACTTTTCTCCTAAATTCCCTAAATCACAGATTGATATCTAAGTGCATGCCTGTGTTATCTTTAGACCTCACACCATTCTCATAACCATTTATGATTACTGTTATTAATTTTTGTCACATATCACAGTTTCAGTTTCATATCACCTACAAGTCCTTTTTTTGCAATAAATGGCATTACTTATGTATGCTCATCTCATTCAATAAGCAAAAGATTCCAAGAGAATCTTTATGCTACAGTTGGATTCAGATAAATAGTCTTTTCAGCACTGCTGTGAGTACAAGTGACATTTTTGAACCAAAACTTAATAGAGAGTGACTGGAATAGCTGACTCCTGATTTTTTGTGGAGATAAAATGAAACTTCAGTCTTCAGACAGTCCTATCATTGATTTTAGTCTTTTATCTCCCATGAAAACATCCCCCTCAAAAATCATTTAGCTGTGGATTTAGCAAAAACAGAAAGCAGATTTTGTCTGTTCTCAAGCTACCCCAGTAATACAGTTATCTGACTTTATTATGGCATACAGATGCTGGTTGGAGAATAAACCTATTTCTAAGCTCACTTAACCCATTTCTTACCCTAACAGGAAGAAATATATTTAGAATGTATCCTTGGCAGGTCACACAGAATGAACGCAGAGCTGGGAACAAAACAGATGACAAAAAAAATTGCAGATAGAATAATAAGTGGAATGAGGTGCCTGCCAGCCCGTAGTTTGACATTCTGGATTCCCAGCAGCTTCCTGTGTGTTGTACCCTTGCTGCTGGCCATGTAGCACATTCATCCATCCTCCTGCCACCCATCCTCCTCACGTTGCCTTAAGCATATCTGGTATTGCTGCATTGAAGCATTTTGATCCCCTGTTTTCCACAGGCTGCCAGAACTCCTGGAACAACTCCTGGAGCAGGCCAGTGTGTCTGGTCTGGCCTGTGAGTGATCCCACACCTGATGCATGGGACCACCTACAAGTTTGTGCTTTGACTTTGCAGCCCTTATCAATCATCCTGGTCCACGTATGATGCCAGACATGAAATCCTTGGCGTGTGGAACATGCAAATTTCCCATGCAATCATCTTGGCCAGGTCATCTTCTCTACCAGGGACATACAGGCCAGAGTAATTACCAGAAAAGCTTAGGAGTAGTGTTGAAAATGAGTGTGGGAAGGCAGAGATCTGAGCAGCACAAGTGGGAGTGCTTCAGCAGGGTGATATGGACAATGCCAGATAGCCTCTGCTTGCTGCTTGAGCTTGTAGGTCTGCTCCTGAACGGCTCCACCTGCAGCAGTGGAGCTTCAACATGCAGAGTTGCAGCTGCCTAGTTTCAGGAATGTAAGGAGAATCAAGCCATGGAATGAATTTATGGATGCTTGGCATGATAACGGGAACCAGATAAAACTTCTCCCTTGTTCAAGATGAACACAGAAGAGAAGGAGGGAGGAAACCAAATGTGCTCATGAATGCACAGTGAGGACTGAAGTAAGTGCACTGGATGAAGAAGGGAATCTGTTTGCATTGTTTAGCTGTGTGTGGTTATGTTTGTCTAGTGATTGGGTAATTGGGATGTCTTTCCTTAAGAGCAGGTTAAATGAAAGGCAGCAGCTACAGGAGGAATGTGTGCAGAGACTTGAAGAGGAGGACGAGGAGGGTTGAGGTTGGGTTTGCCAGTGGAGTGAGGTGAGAAACTGCTGCTCTTTGTTTAAATGTCTCATCCCACTGTGAAAATTCTTACTGCTACTAAAAATGCAGTAGGGACTGGATTTAATTTCCTAGTTACTGAAGAGGAGAAAATCACGATGCTATTGGAAACAATGGTAATAAGGTGATAGCTCAGGATACTGCTTTTCTAAGGTAAGGTCTTGATCCTCAAAGCTGCTGAGTGCTATGGCAATTTATACAGTAGGATCCACATGGAAACAGATTGGAAGAGGTCAAGTATTCCATGGTGACCTTTGCTGTCACCACAAATTAGGCAGTGCCTTTGAGTATCACTCAGTATGTCCCAGTGTGTACAACTCACTGTTTTCCCAGAGCTGCACCAGTGCCAGCTGATAGACTTGGCACATTTGCCTGTTTGTTAAAGGTAAAACGTTAGAGAAGCCAGCTTTTGCTTTCATTTTGATAGAAGTTTGATTGCACACCCTGTGCTAATTGTAACACTGTTCTTTTGCTGCCTCCACACACGCATCTCTTGCAAACCTCTGCTTGCTGCAGCTCTCGTCACATTGCCCAGCAGCTGGTGCTGGGAACAAAGAGGCTCATTGAGCACTGCTTGGTGCTCAGCTCTGCTCTGGGAGCTGGAGCTGAGAGAACCACAAGATGATTCAGTGTTTGTTGATCCCCCACACGCAAGTGCTCGGTGCTCTGTCCTGAGCATGAACCCCGGCTTTCAGGGCTGCAGCCCAGACACCCCATATAAGGCACCAGGACAGCTGCTGGTTGTAGCTTCGAGCTGCTACAGCAGCATGGGTTCAGGGTACTGCTTTAAATAACCTGTGAATGATCCTAATGTTCCCATGACACATATCCATATTCCTTGTCTATCCCCTGTACCTGCAGAGTGTGGGGACAGGGACCAGTGAGAGCTCAGAGCACCGCTCCTCCTTCTCACTTTGCTGAGCACAGGCTGCTTCTGGCTTCCCCCTGCCATTTTGTTTCATTTGGGGTTCCTTCCCCTCCTCTAACCCCGGACAAAAGAAGCCACCGAAGAGGTCAAGGCATCCTGCTCAGTGTTTTGCTGCAGCCCATGTTTGCCTGGTGCAGAAAGCCTTTGTGCAGCCCCAGCTGTGTATGGTACATGACAGACCTCAGAGCTGCACAGTGCTGAGATCATCCTGGAGATGCCAAAGTGACAGGCAGGCAGTGAGGATCTCTGACAGCCAATGCATAACACCAAAAGTGGTAGAGAGAGACTGTACAGGAAAGAAAATCATATGTAAAATTTAATGTGGAGTGCTGTTTGGTTTTTGTGGGGTTTTGTGGGTTTTTTGGGGGTTTTTTTTTCTTGTTGTTTTTTTTTTTTTTTTTAAAGACAAATATGCAGTTTCCATGGACACCCATTTTTATCTTAATGTATGTTTCCTTTTATTAAATATGCAAAACCAGGCTTGCTCAGGATGTGAAGTCTGGTGTTTGATTTTCTTTACATTTTCTCTAGGGAATCACTAATAGGCAAGCAGATTTCTGGAGACATTTAGGACAGTTTTACCTTCCTGCAATCAGATGTTTCAAGCTTTAGGAAACCAGCCAGATACAGTAAAAGGACAAAGAATACAGAGAAGGTATTATAATTATGTATAAACTGCTGTTTGGAGTGTGAACAGCTCATCTTCCCCTAACACAGCCCATTTTTCTACTGGATCCATCTTTTCTTTCCCACCATGTAGTCCTCTTTTTGTTTTGCCTTTTTCCTTAGCCTTGGTAGCAGCAAAGTTACTGCTGATAAAATCTGATTGGCATGGGAGGTGTTGGCCCTGTGAGTGGAGGACTTGAGGCTCAGTCATGGGGGAACAGGTATGTTAAGCAGAAAAGTCCCAGTGTTCAAGAGGGGAGGAACTGGGAGCTTGTTTTTGTTGTTTTAGTTTGGGTATATCTTGCTTTAGAAGAAGAACCTCTCAACAGGGATCTGCGTTTTTTGGATGGCCTGGGAGGCGTGGCAGGGTCTTACTGAAGTGTCATACCTTAGGAGGCCTAAGCAGTGAGTTACACTGAACTTAAACATAGAGAAAAGGTAATTGTACAGGGGGGTGGGATGGAGTCTATTTTTGAGTTTTCTTAAATTTTAAGGCAAAACTCTTTCTTTTGGCTTGCTGATGGAATGAGAATGAGAAGGAATTATAGACAGCCCTTTATTGAAGTTTTCCTCCTGTTTCCCAGTGAGGACATAAGCTCAGAGTTCATGGATATTTACCTTTTTTTAAGAAGCAAAACAAAAAGAAAAAAAAAGCAGCAGATAACTTCTTTAAATTAGTTTCTTCTTTGATTTTTAGGAACAAGAACTGGTACCAAATTCAGCAAGTATATTAAAAAACTATTAGTGCTACATTGTTTGGTGTTCAGGTCTCTATCTGGTCATCTGGTTCAGATTCATACCACTTTTTACATCATTGCAGCATTCTGGAATCAGGGAGCACACATTTCTCTGTCAGGTTTAATGGTGAGAACACTGTCAGTGTCTCACTGATGTGCCATTTAGAAGAGAGGTGAAAAACTGAGGATTATTCTATCAACATCACTTTTTCCATTGAAAAGGAAGAGTATAGGGCAGGTTCCCCACAAATGTCATCACTTATATCTGCTTATAGTGCAGTCTTCCACCTGAAAGCTCTCATGGTGTTTTTATCCATTAGCTCCTTCTTTATCAGGGCCATTTTATATTATCTTGGACACTTTATTGAGCAGCAAACTATGAAAGCTAAGAGGCAGAGCAAAGGACAGGTGGCACAGAGGCTGCTGCAGGAGGTGACTCATTTGGCATTTCATTCTGATCAGATTACTATATTTAATTTGGGCATTGGAATCTGATGTTTTCTATCACTCCTCATGGCAGACAGGAGGAGAGGTGGAGGGGGAGAAACTTTTGTACAAAACTCTAAAATGCAGCAGGGCACAAAAGATTTGTTGCCATTCTTCTGTACTGTTATACACTGGAAAATATCAATTAATTGCTTTGTAACACAGGCATAGGGTTTCTTGGCTGTGAGTGGGAGAAAGGTTACACTGAGCTGGGTGCATGTTCTTTCTGGCAGCAGAGATCAGGCCTAAAAACACACCTACAGATTGTACAGCTGTCTTCATGAGAGGCATGGGCAGTGACTGAGTTATATGAGACCTTGGTGAACCTCAGTTCTTTCTCTCTCACACGGCAAGTACAGGAGTCTGGTGAAACTCTGGTCTGACCTAGTGTGTAGCCACATGCCCTAAAGTCCAGTTATTAACCAGTTTCTTCATAGCCTGCACGTGAGCCAGGCAGTTCTTCAACAAGGCAGAAGTGGATTCTGTGTGGTGAAACCTTGGATTATTTATCCCTACTGATGAAAGTGTGAAAAGAACTTGGATATGTCTTATGCCTTTCTCTATTTCTAGGTAAATACACACTCCTGATGCTCACCTGCCTCAGGGAGCTCACCCCATGCATCCTCCCCTTACCTTCACTCTCCTGCTGTCTTGTAAGAGGCAGGGAATCACAACCAGCAATTAACATTGTTGCACTAAAGTGCCTTTAGGACGGATTTTTTAGCTGAAGCCTCTGCAGTGATGATGGCTCCCAGCAGGGCTGGCTCCCGGCAGGGCTGGTGATAACCTGCTGCCCGGGGATGAAGCACTGCTTCCATCAGTGCAGCTCGCTGCAGTTCCTGCAGTTTGCTGCTGGTGTGGGCACATTTTGGAGCTCCTTTTCGCACCAGTCTCTTTGGCATGGCAGGGTGGGAGTGAACTGCACTGCTTCAGGCTTACAGACGTGCTAACACGAGTTCCCGTGGCAGACAGGGATCTGCAGCAAAGCCCCTGCTCCAAGAAGGGGCTCTGTGCTCCACAGCTGCCAGCGCTGTGTGTGATTAGTCAGCCCTAATGCTGAGCTCTGCGGATTAATGTGTTCCTCTTCTCCCATTATATCCCTTCTCCACGAGCCAGTCTATCTCTTGCATCAGTAATGACCAGCTGCAGAGCCTCAGGGTTTTCTCTAGCTACTTTTAACTGATCTAGAACTTCTGATTTTTTCCATGCTCTGCCCTTTCCTTGATTGGTAAATTCCCCAATGTCTTTAATCAAGCTGTGTTGAGCCTAGCAGCTCTGGCAAGTTTTCTTTTGTTTTAATAAAAGGTGAGTTTGTTCCCCAGGCAGGTTCTGCCAGCTCAATTTCAACTATTGCACATTGGTCTTAAAAAAAAAGGGGGCTCCCATCTCAAAACCACAGGCAATACAATATCCCAGGTGAACTCCTGCAACCTGCCCGTTCTTCTTCAGAGAAAAAAGGGACTTTTCCCTCCCATTTCACTGAGCTCAGGGTTTTGTTGAGTGCATTCTTCACTCACAGCTTCAGGCTAATAGACTCAAAGGGTTTGGTTGTATGGCTGCTGTTCAGCCCAGCCTTAGATCTCAGATGACCACTCGGGCTCTCCAGAAATGTCCTTACTTAAAATTATTTAAACCCGCAAAGCCAAAGTTGGGCATTCTTGAGCTCTCCCTGCCTGTCTCAGTTCTCAGCCTAGCCTCTCCCTTTTTTACGCATTTAATTAAAGCTGGGAGGAATGCTTCAAGTAAACAGACTTAGGAAAAATACACTGAAAAGGGAGACCAAAACTTGATATAAGTTTGGTCAGCACAGGTGAGTGGATTTTGTTGGCAGAATTTTAATAGTAGTATTTCAACCTCTTCTTGAGCTGTTACCTTTGCAACAGCTGGTTATGGAACTGGAGAACAGGTGAGAGAAATCCCAAATAACTCACGGAGACTGAGAAGCTGTAACACTGCAGCCTGTCCTGGCATTCCCTCCGGAATATGATGTTCCTTCTGAAAAGCTTGTTTTAAAAACCTTTTTCAGATTTTCTATGGTTTGGGTTTCTTTAAGCTTCCAGCTAACAGTAAAATGTGAAAATTCAAAGGTAGGGCTAATTATCAGGAATAGTTCCAAAATTTAGACACTGAAAGTGTGAAAACTGCTATTAAAAGCATCTCTGTAATTTATCTAGCCCTGTATAAATTGAAGTAATAAGTCAAGGTGAGTGCAATGTAGGGCTGTTGCAGGCAGAAGAAATCAAAATTGAAATATTGAACCAAACGATTTGAGAAATCACCAAAATTTACAAAATGCAGTAATTTATTTAGTTCGTGCTTTCTGCACAGAGGAAGTGGACCTCAGTAAAAATTAATTAAGTGGGTCTGCATGAAACTGTTGGGTCAAAGGTAACAAAACCATTTACAGCTCTTCTGAGAGTCCTGACTCAATTTTTTTTTCTCAGATGGAGCCATCAGGAAATTTGACCTGAATTCAGGAATAGTTTCTGGACAAGAGAAAATGCATTTCTTGGTGACGTTATTGTTGACTAAAAAAATATTTTTACCCTGTACCACAGCAATATAAATAGCTTTTATCTCCATTACAAACAGACTTATTTTATCTATCAGTGATGTACTTTAAATCTCATATCTCCATTACAAACAGGTTTGTTTTACCAGTGACTTACTTTAAATCTTGTAGTAGAGTTCTGACAACCTTAATTTTCTTTATGGGCAGATGCAGAACAAAGAAAAATAGGCGCTATATACTCCACATTCACTCTCGGTGAAGTAGTGCGCTCAGCAAGATCTCCTTCCCTGCCAGACTCTGTACATGTCTGAGATACTGGGGAGAGGGATGAGAGGGAGATACTGGGGTGATTCCTGAGGCTTTCTAGTCATGGAGGAGGGAGAATTGGAGCCAACATGCTGAGCTGGGAAGCCGTGCACGCAGTGAGTGAGGCAGAGGGGAGCCCGTGCCTCAGCCGCCGTGCAGGGCTCCAGCAGCTCTAATGCTCCCTCTGCACGGGCCCCCCGTTACACAAATGTCATTAGCTTTAGGACTCAGTATGTCTGCACAAATAAACCTCCCAGGCCCACAACAGGAAATTATTGCCCTGGCTTTCTGAGCAGAACAAAGCCTAGTGCAGTGATGAAGCTACACACTTAGCATTGAAGACATGAATGTATGAAGTCAATTATAAAAGGGAAGCTCTGTGGTGTGCAAATAATTGGTACAAGTACAGTGGCTGTTCTGTGTGGAATATAGCCTTGGTGTACTGCTGCAGCCTTCCAACACAACCAGAGCAAGCAGGGAGAACAAACACACCTTAAAAAGTAAGGGGAAATGGACAAAGATGGGAAGTTAGGGATTAGCAGTAGGATAGATTTTAATTAAAATTTTGAAAGCCCCAACTATCAATTTCGATGCTTTGAGATATTTGAAATTCTTTTAAGTACAGCCAGAACTCAGAATCCTCTGAGTCATTAATGGCTGTGATGATCATTACTGCAGGGCCAATGAGTGTTAGAAAAAAATGAAGATATTTTTTGTTTAGAACTATTTACAACATTAATTGAAATAGAGGAAAGTGAGTGGAAATGATGGCCAAATAAAACACAAGAGAGAGGTTTTTAAGTCAGGGTTGTGGTGGTACTCCAGTACTTCAGTGAGGCTAGTGTAAGTGTACAGGTTGCTGTGGTGTTGCTGCGTCACTTCTTCAGCGGCTGAAGTGGCCCCAGCAGAAAAGGACTTGGGGGTGCTGGTCAACAGCAGCTGAACATGAGCTCAGGTGTGTGTTTAGGTGGCCAAGGAGGCCAATGGCTCCTGGCCTGTATCAGGGATAATGTGGCAGTAGGAGCAGGGAAATGATTCTTCCCCTGTACTCGGCACTGCTGAGGCTGCACCTGGAATCCTGTGTCTAGTTCTGGGCCCCTCAATTCAGGAAGGACATTGAGGTGCTGGAGAGAGTCCAGGGAATGGACAAAACTGGGGAAGGATCTAAAGAGTCAGTCATATGAGAGGTGGCTGAGGGAGCTGGAAGTGTTCACACTGGAGAAAAGGATGCTGAGGGGTGAACGGATCACTCTATATGACACCCTGAAAGGAGGTTGTAGAAATATGGGCTTGGTCTCTTCCCCCAGGCAATCAGCGACAGGATGAAAGGGGACAGACTCAAGCTGCACCAGGGGTGGTTCAGTTGGGACATCAGGAAGAATTTCTTCACTGAAAGTGGAGTTAAGCATTGGATCGGGCTGCCTTGGTAGGTGGTGCAGTCACCATCCATGGACATTTTCAAGAAATAACTGGACATGGCACTTAGTGCTAAAATTTGTTGAAATGGTGGTTGGACTCCAAGCCAAAGGTTAGACTCCATGAACTTAGAGGTCTCTTCCAACTTCAGTGATTGTATGACTGTAATTCTGTGATTCTGTCCCTTCTCTACAATGCAGTGTTGTAAGAGGCAGTACCCAAGATTTCTCCTCATAAAATTTCAAGGGTATGAAATGCAGGAAAAGTCCCATAAACCACAATAACACCATGACCTCAAATCCTTGAGCTGGTTGATCTAATTTGATCTCTTAGGCCACAATGAATTCAGGGTATACATCCCCTGTCAGAGAACAAGTTCCTTCAAAAGCCTTGTGTGGCTGATTCCCATCAATAACTCCTCACCCACCCAGTCCAACGCACTCTCCTCATCTTTTCATGTGTCTCTTGAGTGCCTGATTTCCCTCTCATCAGCCACCATGTTCAGAGGGCTGCAGATAGGCAGGTCCTTGAGGGGACTTCAGATGGCTGAAATCTGCCTGGTAGGAACGCCCGTCAGGCAGCACCAGAGCTGGCCATGACAGTGCTCCAGTTCCTCTTGGGAGCCACTGTGGTGGATGTGGCTCTGCAGAGCTCCCTGCTGGCTCAGGAGGAGGAGGAGGAGGCTCCTCTGAGGAGGATATCCTGAATAGCTGAACTGAGGGCTCCCCTAGTGAGTGATTCACTGGGTTTAACATTTGGGATGGAGGATTTCAACAGCTAGATGAGATCCTGGAGAAGTTTTGGTGCTAAAGAGTGCTTGATCACAGCTATATCCAGACAGTGTAAGCACTGCATCCTTTGCCTCATCTGTGATTTGTCACAATAACAGACTCAGTTTAAAACTGTTTAAAGCCCAAGAAGACCCCCCGCTTCAAGCAGCAGAGGAACACAAAAAGTGGTTAAATAGTGTTCAGTATCCAGTACTAAACCTAGTTTAAAGAGGGTTCTGTATCTAAATGCTAGGCAGCCTTTTCCACAGCCATTTAGGATAGAAGTGGGGCTAGCACAATGCAGACAAGAAATTAAGTCAATATTTAAAAATATTCAAATGGTATTTCAAAGGAACTTTAGCTGCTGATATAGTCACTTGCACAGTGGATGCTCCATCTGGCAAGTCATTAAAAGTTGGGAGAAAAATGGAAATGGGAACTGAATAACAAGATGTACATATTTTTTAGAGTAAGAGAATTATCAGCCCATTATTGGACCATTATCTGACTGGATTTTCCTCTCTCCCTCTCTCCTTGTTTTTAGGTTTATAATTTTGTCCACTGTCATAGCTTTCAGGGGATTTGGTAGACTCTTTGCTTGTCTTGGTTTTGGATTTTGGGGTTTCATTCAATACCTCTCCTTCCTTCCTTTAGTGATGGGAGGGGGAAGTTCTGTCCTATTTAGGAAGGAGGAGCTGGAGGTTGAAAGGCTGAAGTGACATTCCCCATGTAATTTTTGGCCATCTCCTCTTCAGCGGAGGATGATGACCATGGAGGAGCCCCTGGGTTAGATCTTATCACAGCTGATTTCTTCTCTTCAGGAGCAGAACCTGGGCAGGCTGTGGAGCTCTGGCAAGGTCTCCGGGCTCACAGGTAGCACAGCAGGATCTGGCCCACTTTTTATCTTCCTCTGGTGTTTCTACAATGTAAGAAACATTATTCTCTGAGATGCCCTGAATCTGTGGAGTTAAGAAGAGGTTACAAACAAAAGTCTTAATTCCCTGTACAGCATGGAAGTAACACTCAACATCCAGTTGCCAGGGTACAAAGTTCTTCCTAAGGAATAATGGATAATGGAGAAGCCAAAAATACGATTAAAAACTATTTGGCAATAGACCATATTTTTACTTTGTCTCAAGCTTTCATCTTATGATTGCCCTGATAGAGGTGTAGAGCACAAAATAAAATGATGGAATGGGAAAGGAGCACAGATCATTTTTTTCCAGTTCTATGTCACTGCTTTGCAGAGAGGATGTTCCTGCCAAGGGACATGTTCATCATTTTTCAAGTTTTGTGTCAGTCTTCTAAAGAAGATATCTGTTGATCATGCTCAAATTTATCTAGGGAGTATATCTATCTCAGCAGAGAAAAAAATAATTCATTCTTTAGATCTGCCAGTCAGAGCAAACATCTGTCCTTACAGTGAGGAAAAGATAGAATCCATATCCATATCCTCTTTGACAAGTTATCCCCAAGGAAGGCATGAATCTCACTGTTAGCACGTTCTGTGGGAGAAGCAGGGGTATGCAACAGAAACAAGAATCAACTTTCCTAAACCAAAGAATATTTATCCCTACAATTTCTAATTTACACTCTGCCTTCATGCTGGGAGAATGTTACACCACCCCCAGAAAACCCTCAACCCTTTTTTGTGCTCATTACTGTTCAGGTTTAAAGAAATTGTTTCTCAATGAAAGATGAGCTGCATGAGAAGACAGACTGCAAGGAGACACTTTCTGACTTTGAGTCCCAGCCACAGACTTTGGACTTCCCAATCTTATCAAGATGTTCAGGACAACAGAGTATCTCTATAAAGAAAGTCAGACCTTGAAGTGAGAGAACAAAGCCTATCATGTCAAGTGGCAAAACACAGGAGCAAAGCAATAGTGGCTTAGGAGAAGGAGAAAAATAAAATGAACCATCATCAGGTTGTCAGGTTTACAGTTTTATGATCTGTACAAGCTTAATAGAGTTTAATAGAGTGGAAATCCATACCTTTGAAGATGCTGTTGGAATGCATACTGCCTGATGAGGTTAATTGAGGAAGGCCTGAATTCTGTGAAGTCTTAATAGCGCCACTTAAGTGGGTAAAATATGTATTCATTTTTATGTTGACAAAACAATTAAAGCAGTAGCTCATGGCTGTACTCATACATTATCTGCTGCATATTATCTTATGCAACTTTAGTGTGTTTTCTTTATCCTCCCTGTGTGTTGGTGCTGTCAAACCACCCCTCTCTCACTTTTCTGGTCCTTTTGTAACTGGAGGCACCGTTTTCCTCTCCTTCCCCTCTCTCTCCCTTCAGCATTGCCTGCTGCTCCTCCCTGTCTCTCACCATAGACTGTGGAGCATGTTATATTTTGAAGTCCTAGTTCTGAGAGACAAGCAGCAGCACCTGCCCATAAAGCTCTGGAAAGCTCTTTGCCAAAGCTTCTGGGATGTCATATCTATCACTGATGGCTTTGAAAGTTTACAGCAATTTGAGATGGAGCTATTGATGCAAAACCTTTATTACAGGGGGAAATTTTAAACTTGAATAACATGGGAACAACTACATCTATAATATTTTTGGGAGGAAGGAGGAAGCTTTTATTATTTTTCTCAGCTGACTGTTTCAGTTTTGACTTGTTTTCTCCTTATTGGGCCAATTCTGTTAGTGCTTCCTTAGGATATACTATAATTCTTAAGGCTCCCTAGCTATGCAGTCATATTTAGACTTTAGAAAACAAGCAACACATCCTCAAGGGCTCTTAAGTACACTAGTGATAATGTTAACTGAAGCAGTGAGAGATCTTTCCTTTCTTGGTTAAAATATTTCTGCAGGACAGTGCCACAGCCTTGGCTATACTCCATCAGTCTCATCTTCCCTGGCTCACTGTCATGGCTTGCTAGTCCGGAACAAAGCTCTCAGATATGACGCAAGAAATAAAAAATCTTATAGAGAAAGAGAGTTAATGACCACAGTGAGAACTATTAATACCAAGTGACGCCAAGTTAAAGGAACATGTGGCAGATCTTCACACTGGGCTCCCTTTGTGGCTCTTTGATCCTGCCCAGCTGTAGAACAATTCAGAGTAGTAACACCTGCTGTAAAACAGCTCAGTGGCTCTGCTAATTGCTTAACTGAGGAAAAACAGCATTAAATAACATGAGGGTGACCACACTGTTTCTGCCTTCAATCACTCAACAAGAGATCAAACACCAAGATCTGCTGCTGAAACACAGGAGACCTGGCCCTTGTGCTGCACTTAGAGCTTGACTCTCAGCTAATACCCTCGGGGGAAGAATTTGAACATAACTTAAAGGCATTTGGGGTGTTTGGGGGCCATCTTTCCTGTGTTTCTATCAGTGCATATTCTGATGGATGTGTCTGGGGGCTGGAAGGAAGCAACTGTCTGCAAAACCCTAAATGCACATCAGCCAGCCCCAGGTTTCTGAGGAAGGAGAGTCAGTGAGGAGCTGTGAAATCAGCTTTTTACAGACAGAACAAAACTTCTGGCCAGGAGATTTCTGGGTAACAGTTTCCACCCTGCTGTAAGAAGCCTTTAGGCAGAGAGATCTGTAAACATTTTTGTCTGAGAAACAGAATGGTGGGTGCTGAAATGGACTACATTGGAAAGTGTAATGGACACCTATCATGGATGTGGCTACTTATTGTCCAAAACACAGGCCATTTTTTATTATGAAATTAAGGTAGGTTTGAACTAATGGAGTGGGATGTTACTATTTGCTGTTCGCAGATCTGAAGCAGGCAGCTTTTTGTCACCCTCAGACACTGCAGGTGTTTTCACTGTAAAGATCTGGGGGATGCAAGAAGATGGAGACTAATTTGCAGGTCTTACCTAAAATAGTCATGTATTTTAAGCATTCCTTCCAGCGTGAGACAGTGATAAATTAGAAACCTCTGCCCTGGTAAGGCTTGTTAGTAAATCTGATATGCAGTTAGCTGACAACTCTGATGCATGGGGTTTCAAACCTGCTCTTTGGAAACCCTGCCTTCTGCCCACCTCCCACCTCAGTGTGAGGAAGTATATCCATCAAATTTTACATGGGATAGCTCATATTCCTATCTGGATGATAGGAGCAACATTTTCTGCATTAGCAACTCTCAACAGATAATGTCTTGAGGATTGAGAGAGGAAGATTAAGTCTGAATAAATATCCTGTGTTATTCATATTTAATCATTTTACCTAGACATTGTCTAATCAGTCAAAGTAACAACTGTTACTGACATAGAGGTTTCATAAAAATATATACTAAACTAAAGCACTAAGTCTTGTCCCTTTATATTCATGTTGAGCCTGTAAACAGATCTCAGAACAAAGTGACTTAGAAATAGAAACTGATGGCTGTAATGAAAGAGCCATGTTACCAAGGAATGACAAACAGGAAATTTGGGCAGATCTACACTGCTGGAGGAACAGGGACGGAGAAATTGTCCTGTGAGTAGCTTGGTCTGGTAAGGTTATCTTTGTCTCCCTAATAGCTTCTGAGTTTGAGACAGATTAAAGGTGTGAAGCCTGTCTGCTCAAGTATGCATGTTTTAATATCACCACCACCTTGGAGTCCTTCCCCCCCAGCTTCATAAATACCAATAGGATGGAGGAAAAGGGGAAAGCAGCAGGGAAAGAGGGGATGGTTTTGGAGAGACAAAAATGTTTCTGCTTTTCCTGGTACAGAACTACAGTACTTGGCAAAAGGCTGGGAAGCAGCATTTGAGGGAGAGAGGGAGGAAGGAAACAGCAAAGATGAGCTGAGAGGGGGACAGAGATAGTGATTTGAAAATTTCTAGAAGAGACGGAGCAGATATATTGCTGATGTGCTGTAAGTAAAGTGCATCATAACCAGTCTGGTTGAAGTGAGCTGGCATGTGCTTTCACAATGAAATTTGGCTCCTCCGTCACATGAAATATTCTCTGGTTGCTGCCCCATCTCTTACCTGCATGGCATTCTACTTAGGACACAGCAAGCTGTTCTCTACCTTTAGATACAGTGAGGACATGTAGCTATGTCTTGAATGCTTTCATTGTAGCAGAGAATAGGAAGCCTTTCCACTGCAAGCATTAGCAATGCAATTTCATAACTATCTGTTCAGACAGTGCACAGGAGCTTGAAAAACAACTGGAGACACTTTATTCCCCCTGGGAAATGCCATCCGAGAATATGTTAATCTGACGAATATGCAAAAGGCTGTCCCCTATTGGTGAACCATGAAGAAAACCACCTCCTTTTTTTCTGGGTTTGTGAGATGTGCTCCTCCCTGCCAAGAGTGGAGCAATCCTTACCCTCTCATCAAACCAGACAGTTGAAAAGTATGGAGACATTGTGCTGCCTCCTTTGACTTGCAATGTGAATTTGATATTATCTGTACCACCTTTGACAATGCACTTGAAATTAATCAGAGGAGAAATGTCTTATTTGATTATATTTGACCATGAACATTGATCAGTTGCATGCAATTTTGACTTCAGATCTGCATGTCCAAAGTCCTTTCTAAAAAGGGCAAAATATTACCCAGAGATACACAGGAGCTTGTATTATCTGAGTCTCTCAAAAGATACTCTCAGGGGAAATGAATGTACATCTGGGAAATTAAAAATCATTTTCTCTGAAACTCTCAGTGAGAGATGAACAGTATCAGAAGAGAGATCCCCAAGACATCAATCCTTTGCCCATTCTCTTTTCATTGCAGCTCTGTTAGCTCATCCTACTTTCATATGCTTGTGTTCATTTCTGGCAGATTATAAATTCCGTCAGCCCGCTGAGGAGACCCTGGCAGGACCCACTGTTCCTCAGGAGGTATCTGACTTCCCTATCTGTAGTCTGAAAAACCCATGGAGACTCCATAGTCCTCTATACAGCCTCTTTTCCAGGCTTCCTTTCTGCCACAGGGGAGCTGCTGTGGCCTTGGTTACAATGAGGATTTGGCATCCTTAGGGCAGATCAGTCAGAGGATTTGTCAGGCAGACTCAGAGTCAGGTGGGCCAAGGGCTCTACACAGTGCTCTGCTTGAGGGCTCTGCTTTGGATGTTTTCTGTGTTTCCCAGGCTGGAATTCCCATCAAGAATGTTGTTAAAAGCTCTCCATAGGCCTTGTTGTTGGTGCAGACCATGGCCATCCTCAGTGGTGGCCACGTCTGGTCCATGACTGGACCAGAGCCTCAGGCGTAGCTGCCTCCAAAAGCTCTGGAGCTTTCATGCACCAAAACTTCTCCACAGACTGAAGCAGCACAGAACTGTCCTGTTTTACTGAACAAAGCAGTTCTGTTAAGGAGTACTGTGTAGGATGTTATTGGAAAACTTTCTACTGCTATTACTTGTATCTGAGATGAGTAGAGATCATCACTTGCCAATTCTGGCCCTTCTTCCCCCTCTGTTTCTTGGGCCAGGGTAGAACTCCCAAATTTGGTCTATGCCACAATGCTCAGATAGTCCAGCACTTTTCACTGATGACAATAATTTAAATTAGGGTATTAAAAAAAATAGGAAAGCAGAGAAGAGGTGCTTATTATTGCATGTAGCAGGATAGAGCTCTGATGTCTGCTCTAGTCTAGAGGCTGTGACAACTTACACTGCTCAGCTGCATGGAATCTGTGAACTCAAACCACACACAGGCCCAGGCAACTCCTCTTCTCCTAAAAGACAGTCAGGATTGCCATAGTCCCCACACGTCTCAGAGACTTCAGTGTACTGAGGCAGATTTGTATGTCCTGACAGGTTCTTCTTGACTGTCCTTCAGATTCATCCTTCCTTTATAAAGGGCAATAACTTTTCCTACCTCTCACCCTGAAACTTTACTGCTCTTCAGACACCCAAAGGGTCTTGGATGGCATTTCCTGGAGGGAGTAAAGTGTCTCAAGCTGTTTTTCAATAGGTTGGGGGTTTTTTTGTGTTGGTTTGTCGGGTTTCTTTTTTTTTTTTTTTTGGAACCTGAGAAGGCATTAATATTTCACAAAAGTGACTGGGTGGGTGGCAGGGGGAGCCTGAATACAAAATTCACTTGTTGATCGGGATTCTGGGGTGGGAGTAAAGGAAGAAAGCATTGCAGGGAGTGTTTTCAAGCTCTTAAGAACATGTTTTTTCCAAATGCTGTTCTCAAGCACAAGACTTTTAATAATAAGAGCACAGTAGGGTAATATAAATGACACAAAAGGCACTCTCATTGCAAAGCTGAACAATTTGTGGTTTAGTAGATTTATATGATAAAAGAGACAAAAAGACTAAAAGTTTTTTCCTTCTCAAAAGCTACCATGCCTGGTAACATCTTTTGCTAATAAAAAGAATTCAGCCTCCCCCCCTTCCTGAGATATGTTCTTACCCAATTA
This sequence comes from Donacobius atricapilla, assembly GCA_013397315.1. Taxonomy (NCBI): domain Eukaryota; kingdom Metazoa; phylum Chordata; class Aves; order Passeriformes; family Mimidae; genus Donacobius; species Donacobius atricapilla. The sequence goes on from WBMY01008198.1 coordinate 838,923, forward strand.
AAGTCCTCCTGCAGATCTGTAGGCCTATTGACAGCTTGTTCCATGTCACTGAACTTGGTTTGCTGCCCTGTCACAGAAATTACAAATGCATTGCCTCTTAAATGGTCTTAGTGTTTATAGGTGGCAAAGGAGAGGGCACTTTGCAGACCCTCAGCCTCCTACCTGGGATCTTCGTTCTATCCTTCATCTTTATTTTTCCTTCTGTCTTGTTTGTCAGCAGCAGGGCTTAGCTACCAACAAGAAGAGATTCAGTTTTCTTTTGTATTGTAACAAAACAACTGTTGTTGTTGTTTGCCTTTTATTCTTTTTGCCAATTTGCCCTAGGCAGGCTGGAGGTGAGGAGCTCTGAAGTGCGCAAATTTGCCACAGAGATACACAGAAAGAGGCTGGTGTCTGTGAGCACATGGAGAGAGGCATGAAACTGTGGGAAACCGTAACCAGCATCCCTTAACATGAAATCGGCCTGTGAAATCTTGATGGAGAGAAGGAAATCCTTTTCTGTGCAGAACACTAGGAGCCTGATGCTAGTCCAAATAATGAAATCCTCTCAAAATAGACCTGTAGATAAGCTGTGCAAGCAGTGCTAATGCCAGCTATCATTTCAGCTGCAGCCCACCAGCTGGTGCAGGCTATTTGTAAATCTGAGTGCACTGTGGAAAGCGAGGCAGTGTCCCCCCATCAGCAGTTCAGTCACCTTCTCATACAAGGCCATGGAATCCAGATGACTGACTTCATGCCTTTTTTGACAGAAAGAGTAGGAGCAGAGGCTGCCTGCCACAAGTTCAAAAAGCTGAACTGTTTAGTTGTGTTGGCAACTAATGCATGGCAAATTCTAAGGATGAAACCACAGGGCTTTAAGTGGAATATATGACCTTAATCCCACTAGAGGGCTTTGTAGTAATTTCCCCTCTCTCACAGACCATGTCAAAGGCTTTGGTGGGTATCTGGCACAGTTTGTGTGAGCCACTCAGGTATGGAACTCCCACTGAAATTAGGGGAGAGGCCTCAAATAACCATTTAGGAACTCTGTCATGATGTATTTTTGATATATAAAAGAGAAATGATAAAACTTCCACGTTTTTTTCCCTGTTTAGATCTGTATGTTCCTTGCTGAATGAGCTTTTTCCAGCTCAAGGAGATCCCATCTTTTGGCACCACAGTAGTTTTAGGCACAGCTCTGGTCTCTGGACAGAAAGGCCAAAGCAGTCTGTAGTCCTTGAGTCACCAGGATCTACCACAGCACTGGCAGCAGAGCACTCTCTGTCTGCCCAGCTGTGCATTCCTGATCGCACATCTGGTACAATGGCCCTGGGTGGATCTGTAAAAATGCATGCACGAAGGAAAGAGCTGTACCTTGCTCTGTGGCTCTAGGCCAGCCCACTCTGCAGCACCAGGCAAAATGCCTGAAACAGTAGTACCTCGGTCTTTTTTTCATTTCTCTGTTTAAAAGCAAGCCTTTGTCTCTGCTGGTTGCATTGGTTATGCCTAGTTCATTGGCTAGTGCATATACAGCTCCATTTAAAATGCAGAGAGTTTAAGCACTACGTGTAGAATACAGCAGGATAAATAAAGACATACTTGAGCAAACATACATTTAGTAATTTATTTTTCTACCAGCAGTTTGAGAGAGCTGTGGGGTTTGTGATTTTTTTTTTTTTTAATCTAATCCATTCAGTCAGCAGTCTCAAGAGTAAAAGCTTCTGCCTCAGCTTGGGGTTGATGCTTGGTCGAGCCTTAAAGCTTCATGGTTTTTTGACATTGCACTAAGTCTGAAGCTTTGATGTCTGAGGCTGCTGCCTGCACAGCGTAAATCATATTTTAAAGTTTATTGGTACAAAGGGTGCCTTTCCTCAGACATACACATGTGCATCCACTCACATCTTTCCACTTTTTTAGCTACCTACAAATTTCCATAGCATTAGAGGATTCTTTCAGTTACTATTCCCACATGGACGTTGCCATCTTTAATTGAAAGCTTGCAGCATTTGTGGGCTAATGTAATACATGCTTGTGCTTGGCAGTGCTGATTGAGGGTCAAAAGAGAAATGAAAATGTTTTTCTCACTCCATTACTGCAGCTGCTGTACCTGGTTCTCTTTGGCTGTGTTTAAAAGCTGTTGCTGAGGCCAATGGGATTACATGAAGGCCAGCCTGATGTACAGAGGCCAACAGTGACGTTTGGTGTGTGGATACAAACCACACCATCTTTCATGGGTCTCCAAGGAGCTTGTTCTTCGCTTGGCACAATGGCTGTGCAGGTCCCTTGGCTGCTGCGTTTGCACAGCAGGTGGCTCCCCTTTTGGCTGGGCCTGAGGAGATGTGTCAGCCGCCTTTCTGAAGTGTACAGTGCCACTATAGTTTTGGAAGCTCGACTCTGTCTTTCACAGGCTAGTGGAGCACACCGGGGCATGGGATTAGCAGGATTAGCAGGATCAGTGTCTGAGTTGTAGCTCTTCAAAGCTTTCTCCAGTGTACAGATGACTGCTGGCAGGAAGGAGACGTGGCTCCCTATGGGAAGGGCAAGACACTGACTAAGCACTCATTCTTGTGTTTCAGTCATTCTCTGTTCCCAAATGTGCTTTATACAAGGAGTACAGAATACAGTTTGCACGTGTGCCTTGGTGCCAGATGTAAACTTCCTAACGAGCTATCCAAGCCAGTGGCACTGGTGATTGCCTTTGTATGTCTCCTGCTTTCCATCCACACAAGTGAGAGCACACGAAGAGGTTGTGCAGGCTAAAACCTGTGCTGAATTTATTTACACAAAGTTGTAAATCAAAAAGCAGTAACAAAATTCAGCACCCTGAGTACTGAGGGTGACATATGTTGTTATTCAGTTCAATGTCTTTGGAGGAGACATTAGAGGGATGGTGACATCATGGAGAGAAAATATGGAAGAAGGCTGGAAGTGTGAGTTTCTTGTGACAGAACAGTTCAAGTCACAAGTTCCTACTTGTTTCAGAGCCCAGGAGCCCTCAGAAACACGAGGCCAGGACTCTGAAGAGGTGACCAAGCAGAACTTCATTCCCAGCAGAAGTAAAAAGACTCCTAGTGTAATAAAAAAATTAAATCTAATCCAACATCACCTGCAGTTATGAAGGATAATGCAGAAAATCTGCTGTTCCAGGTGTTATTTGATGGTGTGGCATTTCAGGCAAAGCTAAGGAATGTAATACCTGTCAGTGGGACTTATGCTCTTAAATCCCATCAGTGCTTTAAAAAAAATCTTCACTGGCTCCCTCAACCATTGCAGTTACCACTGCCAATGTCACTTGGAATATTTTGCACCTACAGTGAATGCCTAGAAGTTCTCAGGACAAGAAATAAAGCGGGGGTCTTTCTCTCCTGTTATTTTCAACAAAACTCTTTATCAGTCATTCTTTAAAGAGCTGAGATACTCTCTCCACTGTCTGCAGTTGTCACCTAGAGTAAAAAGCCAAGTATTCAGGCTTTTTCTCTCTTTCTTCAGAGTAGCTGCAGAGAGCTCAGGGAGAAGTATATTGAAATACATTAGTAACACAGAAAACCTCCTCCACCTACTCTATCATCTCAGTATTTTTCCTCCAGCTTCAATTTATCATCTATGTATAGATTCCCCGAATGAACAAAATTCTTCAAGAATTCATGATTCAGGCTGTAGGGCCAGGAGGTAACTGGGGGGAAGGAAAGAAATGGCAGGTAAAACGTAATTAATTGTCCATGCACTGCTTTCGCTCAGCCATCTATACAGCTCTTTCCTTTGGAAGTGAAAATGCCTTGGTATAAAGGTCAAGGTATTAGTGCACTGGGCAGGATTCAGACAACCTCTTTTCAATTTCTTCTATTGACTCCCTGTATGACCTGAGGTAAGTCCCTCATTTCTCTCTGTCTTAGATCTCTATCTGTAAAATAAGGGTAAGTGTATTTCTTTTCCTTTTGCTAGTCTATTTGTCAGCTCTTTAAGCCTTGGCTTTAAGTGTGGATGCAAACACACCCACAGCTATGGCTCCCAAAGCATAAAAACAGGAATGTAAATGTGTAAGACCATACCTGAGCCTCAAAAGCATCACAATATATCTGCTCTCTGTTACTGATTGTTTTTCCTATTTGTATCCTTCTTCATCCATTAAAAACTGTGATTTTAAAACAGCCAAGTAGCTATGAGCCCGTTAGTATAGAGAAGGAATTTGTGATAATCTTAAGCCACTTTCAGACCACTGAAGATGGGAAGAAACTTCCCAGGAGCAGATTCACTTGCAACTGAAGCTTTGGGTAAGGAGATACTTTAGGAGTCTTGCTGGCCAGTGTTTACAACAAGGCATTGGACTACAGGGATCACAGGCTGATCTGGCATTGCATTCCCTGCCATCCTCTAAGGTACTGTAAGAAAATGTATCAGAAAAGGGTATGCTATTTAAATTCACAGCAGTAGCAGCAGTAAAATGTTTAAATGTCCTCACGAACCAGCTTCTCGATATCCTGTCAATGCCACTTCTCTCGCACCCCTGCTGTAACCCAGAGGAGCAGTCAGAGAGACGCGGATTTCCACAGCAAAGCTGGCCAAAGACGTGTTTTCCCCTGGCCAAATCCCACCTCCTTCTTGCAGTTCATCACCCCTCAGCTGTGTTGATACAACAGTTTATCATTAACATTATGTTCAGAGCATTCACTTCAGGAATCCAGGCTCAGCCCCACGGTGCTGGTGGCACCAGCGAGGCGCGTCGGGCACGGGGCCAGGGCGGGACGTGCAGCTGGGAGCAGGGACTCAGGCTGGGCTTGCTGCTGTGCCAGGGTGCAGTGCAGTGACCCAGGTCTCACTGCCTGCAGCCTGGTGTCCTGGTCATTGCCCGGGAATGAGTGTGTGTGCTTTCCTAAGGAGCTGGGTGCGTAATGAATTCCTGAGGTTATCCATGGCGCAGCATTCCTTGGGAGAATGTGCTAATTCAAATGTTCCTCTCACAGTATGTAGGAGTTGGAGTCAATGCTGAGAAATATAAAACCTGTGACACACTGTGATAATGGGGGCATTTAACACAGACCATTGAGAAATCATATTTGGGGAATCAAACAAGAAAAGTTATATGAGGTGACTTTTTGTGAGTTTTTAGTTTTCCTTTTGTTCTCCTTTATAGGGCGAATGAATGGGGATGGTGGCTCAATTTCTGGCTTGGAAGATATCATTTTAACAGTGATCTCACTAAAACATTGTTGGACATCATTGTGCCCTGTCTCCCTGATTTTTCAGCCTTCTCTTCTGTTTCACAGTTTCATGGTTTGGGTTTTTCTCACACTTTGGGTGATGTAAACAAAGCCGATGTTTACCTAGTTTCAAGGAAAGTTTTCATTCCTGTTCTTAAAGATATAGACAGCTGATGGACAGTTGTCTTGACCAATGGGATGGGGAGAGGTGTCAGCCTTCTCCCCCAACCCCTGGCCTTTGTAGAAATACTATATAATGGAGTCAGACCTTTTTAAATAAACCAGATTCAATTTTATGCCTTCTAATCAAGTGAGCGTGTGCGTCTGTGTGTGTGTGATGAACAGTGTCAGTGCCTGAGTTACCCAAATTGACTTCAATTTGCATACTCGTGCAGAAGCTTATGCTAGGTAGAAGCAGGGCATTTATGGTCTCCAGATGGCAGCTGTTTTGATGTATGAAGGTCACATCTTTTTAGATCCATTTGTTTTGTATCCATAGACAAGCTAGCTGAGATTTGGGGCTGCTTGGAATCAGAATGAATGGGTAATAAACAATGGAACGTCAATTTCCACACAGGAAAAGTAGTCTGTGAGCTACTAAGGATGCATCTATTGATCAACAGATTGGCCAATGCCAGCAATTTAATGACCACTTTTTTAATCAGGAAAAAAAAGGCACATCTAGGCTATGAAAATTACCATCAGAGGGAGGAAGGAAGGAACTTCACAAGGAGAATACTGATAAATTTATTCTTCCCAACAAAAAAATGTGGGGATAAGCCCATTAACAACCTTCTGTTTCTGCATCTCTTTGTATTAGTTTTTTCTTTCTTAGTTGAAAATTTAGGAGAACATTTAATCTCTTACAAATTATGTCGAATTTTATGCCTATTTGCCTGGTTCTTTTCATTAGCAGGGGTAGAAAGAACTTTCTGTCAGTTATATCATTAATCCTGGGCTTCTAGGCTTGATTTGACTATTGTGAATAGAGTAACTTCCAGAATCTATTTGAAAATGTATGTATCCATGCTTTTTTTGAGCAGAAAAATTGCTCAGCTTTCTGATAAACGGTGTGAGTTACATCCAGCTTCAATCTCACAGGTGGAACATGGGGACTTAAAGTGACAGAATCAAAGCCCAGGAGAAAAGGGCAGAACAAGGCTGGATTCTCAGAACTGACTAACGTTGAGAGGGGCCTAGAAGAAGAGCTGGCTTTCAGCTAGCTTTGAATGTCTAACCTCTGAAGATTTAGAAGCATTTATGATGTCTCAAACCTGAGCCAAAATTACCTTCAGTCTGAAGGTTGCTCACTGACTGTTCTCTTCTCTTTGGGCTGGTGACTTCATTTGTCCCACAGGTCCTTTAACAATGCATTTCCCTATCGTGCCTGTGGTCCTTTCATCTTGCCTCATTTCCTGAAAGTGCTGAACTACTTGGAATTCCCTTCTTTTTCCTAATTTGAGAGTTCAAAGTATGGATTTGTAGCAAATTATTCCTCATGAGTGGTTTCATTAAAAGAACAGAAGGGAAATTGTTCTAAAAACTTTCTATGTTGAAAAGGGGAGGGATAGTGAAATAAAGTACAGCCTCACACAACATTGAAAACTTCCCAGAACTGTAATACATTGTTTTCTGTAGAGTTAGGTGGATGGTTTGGACATGCTGCTACACCTTTTCTTTGCTGAAATTAAGAACTACTTAAGCACAATGCCCTTCCCTGTTCACAGTGGTGATTTTCCAGCGTGGTAACAACAGTTCACTACAAATGGGACAATTTCTCCACAAAAATTATAGACAGAGAGCCAGAATTTTAGTGCATTTCAAGCTTAAGAGATTCATTAAGAAATTCTTTTGACAAGAAATTGCAATGTTTTCATGCATTTTAGTTGTTGAGCATCCAGTACAGTTTCTTCCAAGATCACTGGGGAATTGTACCTGTACACCAAGCAATAAACACAGTGGAACTTCCTCAGCCTGTGATGCCATCAGCCATTGTCTTGAAGAAAGACATGTACTGTTGTGAAGATTTTCAAATTATTATTTAGATAGGGTCAAATTAATTCTACTGTATCAACAAGGGAAGATTAACTGGGAGATCCGGGGGTATATAAGGCTTAGAAGAAAGGAGAGAACCTATCTGTCACTGGGTCAGACTCTCAGAAGGCTGTTAATAATGGATTTTCATGAGTTAACCTTTTATCTTGTCCTTTTCAAAATACTGTCATGTAACATGAGTTATGTGCTACCAGATAATTTTCCTAAAGTGGTTGCAGCGCGCACCAAAGGTAGTTGTGCTCTTTGTCTGGACTATCATTTTAGAATACACTTTAACTACATCCTCTGTAGGATATAGCCACTCTGGGAATCTTTTAGAGACACAATTCACAGCAGACTAACCATCTCTTATGTGTAGTCATGCAAAGTGAAATAAAACAAGGTAAGACTAAAGGCGTTGGTCGACTTTAAATGCATCCGAATTCTTTCTCCCAGGAGAAGGCAACAAGGCCGTGGTTCTCATCTTGCTGTGGCTTGTACAACACTTACAGCACTGATTACCACTTGTTCATGTTCTGCCTGATTTCAGTGGAAATTCCATGGGGCTTCTGGGAATTCTGAAAGCCTGAGATGAGGAATTCATGGAAGGTTACCCACGACAAGGAAAAGACAACTAGCTCAGGCAGCATTACTTCAGCACAGAAACACAACATGGCCCAGCCTGGCCTTGCCTACAGCCCTGGGCTTTGCACTCCTCTGAAGGGCACAGCATGAATTCAAACACTCTGGGGCCAAGTAGGGCCTGATCTCTGGGCTCCCCACATTGTGTCTTCAAGAAATGGAAATTAGTCAGTGGAGGCAGCACGAGCTCAGCACCCCAGGCCAGTGCTTTTTCCACGAAGAAGCTGGGCAGAGCTGAGGTGTTTTCCCATCTAACCCTGGAGTGTGATACACTTTAGGTTGGAGACAGGCGCCCTTCTGCTCCACCCAGGGAGATTTTCCAGCCTGCAAAAGTGCTTAATGAGCTCTGGAGCCCAGGACGAAGGTGCTCACTGAATTAAATCATCTTTGGGACTACGCAGCGTGGAAAGTAAATACTGTACATCACCATCTGAGAGGCTGGCTCCTAACTTCAATTTAATCCCTATTTAGACTGCTTGAATCTTTATGTTCTCATCCATAAAATGGATTTAACAGCATTTTCCTGCCTTTCAAGGCAGCTGGGTAAGCACACAAAGATATGTGCCTTAGCACTAATGAGCTCTTATGAGTACTGTAAATGAGAATCATCTAGATTAAAATGATACAGGGGCTCTTCTTTATTTTGCTGAAAATCACTCAATTTCTGAGGTCACTGATGAGAGTTTTTTTTTTCCAGTGGAAACCCTTGTATTTTGTGTAGGAAAGAATGAGGCCAGAATCCATCAAATGTAAAGGTGCATGTATAAATATGCAGAGAGCAGTCCAACATTTTCACCCTGGGGAACTACTGTATAAAATATTTTATTTTATTTTATTTTGTTTTTATTATATTTTATTTTTTTCACAGCAAGTTGTGTTTAGTAGAGTCAGCTGCACTAAGAAGAGAACTGATGCTTCAGATTACTGTCTTTGGGCTTTGGGTTCCAAAAGTGATGGAATAATTCCACAGAAAAATAAGGTTGAATGAGAGAAGAGAAAAAAAAATATAATCCGTGTTTCATACACGAATTAATTAATCCAAACCTAGCAATTATTACACTATGATATGTGTTTGTAGACTTTAACTGGTATGAAACACGGCCACATATACATTTTGGACAGAATATATTTGTGGAACAGAAGGGGCAAGCATGAGGTTGAGGTAAGAGCAGAGGTTCAGAGGAGCCATTCCTCTCACACTTGCTTTGGTTTTTCCCTTTGTTCGTGTGTATCCCTTGCTATGCTTGTGCCTGGTACTTGTGCCTGGTTAAAGGAATAAATTCCTCATTTGTGGCAGGATCAGAAAGCCCTAACTCCAAGAAAGAGAGCAGTATCATGGTGTAAAAGGACTTGAACTTTTAATTGTTACTTCGGCTTAAATCCAATGGACTTCACTGCTTGAAATTAGAAAATGAACATAGTACTCTTTCCCTGGGTTGGTTTTTGGTTTGGTTTCTTTTTGTTTGTTTTGGGTTTTGTTGTTGTTGTTTTGTTGTGTCAGGTTTTGTTCGTTTTTTTCCTCAGATGTTTGAAATATGATCTTTTGGAGCATCCTCTGCTATTTATCACAAAACCAGCTACAAAGCAGAAACATGAGCTGTATAAGGCAAATGAATAGATAGTGTCATCCTTCCTGGTTTGTTTCTTCCTGTAGGATTTCTGAGGTTCCTTTGCAGAGATACCAGTGAGTATGATTATGTCTGGATGCTTAGCACCAATTTCCAAGCTGAAGACTATGATTTTATTGTGTATAATTTATAAAGTTCCTGCTAGGCCTAATGCTTGCTTCAGGAGAGATCATCACTGTTGAGTATTTGAGCTGGACCTGTCTCATTACACTTAACAATCCACTTTATCAGCACACTGTCCACAGTAATGCTGAACACACTTCCCAACAGGGTATATTTTAACTGTTCCATCACTTTATCAGGAGACTGGTCCTCCTTGTTGGTAAATAATTTCCTATACCTTGGACTGAATGCAACACCTGGCAAGAGGGTGAGGGTTTCCTGCACGCAGTTTAATGTTATTTCACCACCAGCATTTCACTCTGAAAACTTTGGACTGCTCTCAGTTTTCAAAGTCAGCAATTGGATCATATTTATTTAGAGCTGGCTGCGCAAATGTATTGATTTGTAGTCTGTTATTGTTTTGTGCCTTGTATTTATGTGGCTCTAATGGACTGAAAGTGTTTCAAAACTGAAGGGGATTAAAATATAGAGCTTTTTCTCTGGGTAAGTGTAGGGAATATTATAACTTGAAATCTGTTCTAAAATGTGATTTTACAGCATTTATATACTGTTATTTTAAAGCTAGAGATACTGTGCCATCGAGTAATTGATACAAAGCCATGAAAATAGTAGAAAGAAATGAAGGTACAGAGAGGAAACAATGAAGCTGGCAACACAAACCCTTGTCAAATGTGAGGAATGAGCTTTGAAACAAGCTCTGACTTTGCCTCAGCACCACTTGCTTGGTCGAATAATCTCACCCCCCAGCCAGATGTCACCATATGGCCGGTGACAACTTTCAATTAAAGGCCCACAGTGTTTATCATCTCCTTTTACATATGGATAAAAAGCAGTCTTGTGACCTGCCCGTTGCACCCAAGAGGTTTGTGCTCCTTCTTTGAAAGATGAGACTCACTCCCATCCTTGGTGCTACAAGTTTCCAAGCCCAGTTTTAGTGTTTTCAACCTTTGTTCAACTGCTGTCAGCTCTGAGAACTGGATGGAGCCTGCATCTCCAGCAGTCCCTGGGAACTGAGGGTGGGTTTTGGAGAAGCTTAAGATGCTGAAAATGTCACTGTGCAGTGGATTTGAGCCTCACAGCTGCTTTGGCTGCCCATTTCTGCAAGGGTCATTTTCAGAGCATGGCCACACAAATGTGAATGTTGTGTCATGCATCTCGAGGACGGAGCAAGGAGCCCACTGCACTGTGACAGCACCAGGCACTCTTACCACGGTGTCCTGGCACCCTTCACAAATGAGGCACAGATGTTAATGGTCCAATCAGCTGCTCATCCTCGAGACTGTGCAATGATTGTCCAACAAATTTGATTATAGGAATTTCTATGTGTTTTAAGCTCACTTTTGTGCATGGCTGGGCTTTCCCAGTAATCCTATGCAGTATCCAAGGCACCATTCAGCAGCTTCTTGCAAATCCCTGCAAAGCAATTACTGTCCTTTCTCCATATTCAGGAATTGTCAGTTTCAGGTGCAATTAAAGTACAATTGCTTTCAGTAGGTACTTGGCTATGATGACTCTGGCTGGTCATAACTCTCTCTACACTATGTTGTTTCTTCAGATAAAAATTATATTTCTCTTGTGCCCTGGAATCTCAACCTCATTTTTGACCCAAAGTATCCTCGGAGAGTTGTAAAACTAAGATGTTATAACTGCACATTACCTAGTAATGAACATTGTGAGAGTCAGGCCAGGAAGATGAAGACAAGAGGTATGAATTAATGTTTTAATAATCTTCCTCAGATGAGTACAAGTCACACAGGCAAGGATCCCAGTAACTGCTGGTGAGCAATGCAGCTGCTCCAGTGTGGTCTCATATTGCTGTGTAACTCTCCAAGGAGATGGTGCTCAGTGTCTGCAGACACAGATGGTCACTCAGCCACCAATAGAGCTTTGACCTTGTCTCAGCATGATGGTGCAACTGTGTACTTTGGACAGAATTGCTGTTTACAGTGCCACAGCTTTTGCTGGAGGCATAGGAAGCTCATTAATTTATTTTTACTTTTGTTTAATCCTAGGCTATGCAAGGCATCCTTTTGTACTGATCCAGGGCGCCCACCATTTTTATAATGGAAAGCAAAGGCCTGCTCCATTTCCCTGTAACGCAGCGTTTGAATTGAAGCACAGCTGTGAATCATGCCACCTCGTTCCACAGGGCCAGGACAGGAAACCTGTGGAAGCAGCATCTCTCACTGCACTGTGCTGGTGTTCCTTCTCCAGGACAGGAGCCAACCAATACGAGACATTTTGCAGACCTGCCCAATGCCAGCCTTCCCACACATCCATGTGTGCTGCCAGTTGAGATCTGCTGGGATTCTCCCATGGCTGAGATAACCAGAGCAGTGTCTTGTTCCTGCATTTTAGAATACAAAGAATCTCCAACAACACTGCAAAGACTGTATTTTAACATCTCAAAGCACAAACCCCAAACACTACCAAACTATATCCTAGAGAAACAGGTTTAATAGATTAAGAGGCTGTCCTCTGGCACTGTGCAAGGTGTTGGACTTGCCTGAATCATTCCTTGAACACAACTTTTCTCTGGGAAAAACACCTTGTCTGGTTTTAAAGATTTTGTTCAATGGTGGAGAACACAGTACAAATCTTGTTTACTTGTTCCTATGTTTACTTACATCCCCTGTTAAAAATTCGACACTTTTCCAGGCTGAACTGGTCTAGATTTAGCAGCCAGCCAGCCTTGTTAAAGCTTTGTCTGTGGATGGCAAACTTTCTATTTATTTTCTAATTTTCTGTTCCTTGTTAGGTTCCCACAGTCAGTGTTCATGACAGTACCCAGTGGGTCTGTGATGAGATTGCACTGTTAGGGATGTACTATTAGCCATGCTTTTCACAGACACTTAGCATTACCCTTTTGGCTCTTCTTGGAACCATCTCCCAATTTTCCAGCACCAGTTTGATAAGATTTACTGATAAAGGACAGTACAGACCCAGATGGCTTCCCAGCCAGTGCTTTCAAAAGTGGCAACAGTTCCATGTGTGTTACTATAAATACAGCAACAAACACTTAAAATTATTTAATCATATTTTAAAATACCTGACTGCTGTGAGATGGGTGCAATGCCCCAGAAATAGTGCCCAGAAAAGCCAGTGTGCCTGAGTTGACCCAATTCCTCCATTTGGTTGGTCCAGAATATATGGTTCAGAACAAAAGGGAGTACATTTGCACCAGATACAGCTTTCTCAGATACCGGTAAATGAAAAAACTGGGAACAGGGGGAAATTATTAGAGAAACTGTTACCACTGCAACCTCCTTTGTTTTCTTTAATATACCCTCCTGATGTGTTCTGTGTTCAGAACTACCTTCCAGTTCATCGGTCACCATTAGTCCAGCTCCTGGTTGTTGGGTGTTTAAAAAAAGACAGTTAACCAATAAAACCCTGAGCCAAGCTCCCAACGAGCATCTGGCTGTGGTTGTTTGGATGTGTCTGTGAGTAATGCCAAGCTGCAGGAAAGCCAAGCCAGTATTCAGACATCAGTTTTTGGAAATGGGATTTATTGTGTTATTTATCTTCTGTATTAAAGGAGAGGGCCTGGCTTTTGTTTTTTAACCTTGTTGTTTCAATGCCAGAACAGTAGAAATATAACCCAAGTTAAAACAATAGCTCTTAAAAGATGTGATATTTTCTTTCATCCCCTGTTTAGTAAGCAGCCTTGGCAGTGTCATTTCATATAAAGAACTGCAAAGTCACAAGGTCCAGAAATACAATAATTCCAGGAATGACAAAAAAAATGACCTGCTTTGTCTTTTTATTGACTATAACTGTGGTGAAAAAGGCCATTCTGCATCCTCAGCCGTAACTAGTTAATTCTTTCTGTTGTTTTTTGTAGATGTTTCTAACCAACATTAAGTAAAATGTACATTGTGGAACAAACCATCCATACAGTATATGCCATAATTACTGTTTAGCAATTTCACACTAGCAAAAATTTATTAAAACTTCACGACTCATTAATAGTAAGTGATCATAATCGCTTAATAGAAAAGGAAACTCAGCTAATGATAGAAGTGCTGATTAATGTTTTTGACCTTTAGACAGGAAGTCAAGTGAAATTAATGTCATTGGGTGGTGAAAGTTAAGTTATTGTCAAGTGTAGATAGCCTCTAATCAAAAGAGAAACCCCACAACTTCACAAATTTTCTGTTCTTCATGCGAGAACTATTGCTTTTTTGTACTCCATGGCATTTTTTAAAATATCACTGTCACATTTCAAGTAACAAGATTGACCCATTTATTACAAAAGTCAGTTAATTCAAGGAAGTTGCAGATATATATATATGGTCACTTCAGGAGGAGATCTTACGGAAATACTTAACATACTGGCTATAACCAAGCAGCATTATATGCATCCAGTTATCTTTTTTTTTTTTTTTTTTTTTGGTCAACAGCATTCCTTTTATGAACTCAGGTTAAATATTTTTGAAGAGAACAACATCCCAGCTGACCAGTCAGTTGCCTCATCACATATCAGATGCTTGGGCACCACTGGAGCTGACAGGACGGCTGTCCTTGCAGCCAGCTGTGTGCCTGGGAAGAACCAGCCTCTGCTTTGCATCTGGCTGCTCCTGATGCCCACCGGGGCTGTTGCAAGTGGAGGCATTTGGGGTGCAGCAGGCACTGGACTGCACCAGGAGGTCTTGTGGCCAACCTCAGGCCAGATTAATGTGGCAGTGGAACATCTGTGCAAGGATCCCAGTCCCTGAGGTAACTCAGGTGCTGGGATGTAAATGAAAACGACTTCTACTTCAGCTGTAAATATTTTTTATGTGTGCTCTTTTTTTTCTTTTTTTTTTTTTGAAATGAGACATTACTTGAAGTCAGGATCCCTGGACCTATTTGTTCTTAATTATGCCACAGCCCTGCATGTAACATTTCAAGATGAAGGGGATAGAGTCTCTCACATATTGGCCTAATCCTGTCCCACTGAAAAGGTTGACTGGAGATGCCTCAGCATTTCACCTGAGAAGGAAAACTTCTATCTAGATGCTAACTCAGGTTGTGAGCACTCTAAAACTCAGTTTGAAAAACCTTCTCTAGATTATTTAACAGCTCCCTCTCTGCTCCCATGATGGGCAGAGAGGGAGGGACAGTTTCTTCAAGTATGAGCAGAAACCTGGCCATGTGTTAGTGAGCTTTATGTTCATTTGACATCAGTCAAAGTCACAGAAGGAAGGACAATCCCTTTCTAATAATGTCACTCAATATTTAGCCTACCTACATTTGTATTAATAATAAAGCCCTCAGGCAGTGAGTTATGTGCAGCCATTGATCTGCTCAAAACAGCACTGAAGTATTGACAAGTACTGTTTTGGAGACAAATAAAAGCTAAACTGTATTTATATCTACCAGATTCTGACCTCTAACAAACAAGCAAATGGAACTGCACAGCCAGGTTAATGCTACCTTTGAGCCTCTCCAAACCAGAATGAAGCCAGCAGTGGATTGGTAAATGCAGATTTATTTTTATATTTTTTGTTTTTATAATTTATATGTGTGTACTTTGTGGGAGACTTTCTAACTGCTTCTCTTGAAGATTTTTATGTTAACATCTCCTTTGAAAGCAAGAGGGATGTGGCACACTTGCAAACCTGGAGATAAACATCATCTGTTTAGTTAACCTCACTGAGAATACTGGTGGAATGTTGTTCTGTTTTAAAAACATATATACAAGAGCAATTCAGAGACTTGAATTTTAGGTCCTTCCAAAGCAATTGACTACAAGACTTCATTTTATAATGCTACAAAACATAAATGTTTTTTTTATTAAAGATTCCGTAAACTAGGCTTTCTACCTCAGAGCAAAAGATTTTCTAGCATCCTCTTTGGGGGAGAAAAAAAGCCAACAACAACCAATCCAAAAAGCCCTCTGCACAATTACTATGGAGCAACATTTCCCAGTCCCTGTTTTGGCTTTTTCCTTGCTATTGCTCTGTAGCTTCCAGTAATTATTACAGATAAAAAAAATTGGCAATGCAGAATTGAGGGGTGTAATTTGTGTTCAGAGCCAAAAAAGACATGCACCTCATCAAAACAACTGAGTTTATTGTTACCAAAAAATTGTTTCAGGAAATCATACTTCTGTCTCTGAACACACACCAGAACTCAGCATGAAGCAGTAACAGAGACAGGGTTTTTGCCAACATGCAGGAACACTGCAAGTGTCAGGGCAGGCTGATTGCTTGGGCAGAGTGTTTTGGAGAGCTCTAGGAGCATGCCTGGAAAAAGGTTAGGATCACCTTTCAAAATCCCTTCCCTGTGCAGCTTAGAACTCTGCTGATTTAATGGCATACTGGAAATGCATCTCCAAGAAACCTTCAAGTGGGAAGGTGTCAAATTTGTCCCTTTTAACCTGTCCATCTTTGTCCATGCCTGCTTTAAAGATGCCAAACCATTCATCTGCTTACCAGGGAGTCATTTAAAATGTCTCTGCACAACCCAACCCATTTAACTGGAATTATTCTATAAATGCCATGTAAAGTAGATAACCCCACTTACCCAGGCACCACCAGGCCTTACCAACATTCCTAAAGGAAGTCAGCCAAAGTGTGATGAGCACTGTTTTACACATGGCAGCCTGGGCAGTGGAGAGAGAACTCAGTTTCTTCGTGAGGATGCTGGTGCATCATGACAAGAGAAGGATGCTGTGAGGCATCATTCTTTATTAACAGCATTACCTCTTGTAGTGGTTATCACATTCGCCTGATTTTCATTTTAGTGGAATAGGATTAAAAGAAAAGCAAAACAGGTTCAATTCAAAATAGAAACAGTTAGATTTATTAACATACAGTAAAGGTAAACAAACAAAAAAAAACTAACTACGAAACCCTCTCAAAAACAACCCCTCTTCCTCCCTAGCAACAATTTACTTTTCCACGAAAAAACAATGCAAAGGGACAAAACATCAGAACTCTTAAGTCAGCATCACTTAATAAAACAGTCTTTCATTCAGTCTTTTGAGAGAGACAAGTCCCTCCTGATTTTTCTGGTAACTTTTCACAAGAGACACAGTCTGTTTGTGACTTCTAGCTTTACTAATGCAGCCCGCCCGACACTGCATTATGTGAGCCTCTCAAAATGTAGCTTTTTATATGACTACATAAGGGCTTGTGGATTTTTAAAGCACGGGGTTT
>WBMY01008198.1:855994-932205 GCA_013397315.1 Donacobius atricapilla
GGGGCCCGGGCCCCCTCCCGGCCCGGCCGCGGCTCCCGGGGCCTCCCGGGGCCCAGAGGCCCGGGCCCCCTCCCGGCCCGGCCGCGGTGCTACCTCATGGTTCGGAGTCCCGGAAAGAGGGCGGGTCTCCCAAGATTCCTGTTTTTAAGCGGTGTCCCAGAGGGTGTACCCCTTTTACCTGATTGGCCAGCTTAGCTGTTAGTTCCAAAATGGATTAACAATTGGTTTTTCTTACCATTTATGCTAAACCAATACACCTCTACATGGGGAACAAGGGCGATGTGATATGCACCATGTTTGTGCACCTTCTAGGCAGTCCCTTGGTACTAACTTGCCCAGCCTTTGTCCAGGAAAAGTAGCCCTAACTGCCATGATCTCTCAGCCCACAGGGCAATTGCCAAAGGCAGCCGACAAGTGAACAGTAATAATTAAAAGCAAGATCCCAGCCAACCCTAAATCAACAAAACACAGCCTAAAAAATCAAACCCACAGATGAGGCACACTGAAGAATCTATCTGGTCATGCCTAGTTGGCTGCTTAGTGACATCAAACACAGCTTGATTTCATCTGTCCCAGGAGAGGCTGCTCAGCACGTCTGTCATGAAGCTGTACCTCTTGAGTGGAGACTTCACTGCTGTTCATCCTCATCCTCACCCTCCTCTTTCACAGCACTGGAGCTGCGGCAGTGCAGAGAACGAGGGAAAGGTAGAAGAGAAGTCCAATGCTAACTCATACTGGCAAACATCTCGATTGCTTCTGTGCTCCACTTTCTCCAAACATGTATTTGAAATGGTTAAACATTTGGAAGACGGACTGCAGGAGCTGAAGAACGTGGAGCACTTTATGCTCAGGACTTAATAGCGGCAGAATGACTCCTAAATTCAAGCAACCTCAATGGTTGGCCCAGGAACCCAAGCTGAGTGCTGGATCCTGCCAAACAGAATGTGCTGCCTTCCCCTCCCACCTCCTGAAACACTGATCATCTGGGTAGAAAACGATGCCAGGCCAGCTAAACATCTCCTGCTTGCATCACCCCTGCAACTCTAGACCTTCCTGGAGCTGCCAAAGCACAATGATGATTTAGGTGGAAAAATATTTTCAGCCCTAGTAGAGCAGACCTTAAACCTTGGATTTTGTGCATCTCTACCACTCCCATCTCTCCTTCTCACACCCTGCCCCCAAAACCTTGCTTCTCTCTCTGACCAACAGGAATTGGAACTGCCTGGCCTTAAAATGGTGGGAGGCTCTGGCCCCTTGCTGAGCAGCAGCTTTTTCATGGGTGAGTGTGATTGCTCTTTGCTTATAATATATTCACTTGTTAAATCTCAGTTTGAATATGAGTCAATGCTGAAATAATATTCCTGGATTTTAGTCACCAACATGAGGGAAGGCATCCTGAAAGCTTGTTTATCCACCTTCCCTTTCCTCTCCCAGCACACTCTGCATTTCCTAAAATATCCTCCTGCGCGCGCTTTTGTCTTCAAAGCCTTTGCAGCTCTTCTGCTGCCATTGTGTGAAAGCAGGAGCGAGCTCTTTCTTTCTGGCCTGGCAGGATGAGGGGGTGGGATGGGTGTGGAGGCGTCTGTGCGTGCCAGAGAGTGAACAAGCATGAATGGGGCCAGCTGGCCACTCCTGTGCCCGTCCTTCCATCATTTCCATCTGATACTGCCTGCTCATTGTAATTTTGCAGGCCACATTCACTAACACAAAAAGACTAGGGAGCAAGCAAATGAACAGATATTTAAAGGGAAAAAGCTTTATTTCTTATTTTCTTAGATCATGGTAGACTGCAAAACAGGGAAAAATGAGATCAACCTTGTTGTCCTTTTCTTTTTTGCCAGTCAAGCTTCCTTTTTTTTTTAAATAATAAAGCAGAAGAAAAACAACCAGGAAATTGTTCTCACAAAAACATGCTTTTTAATAAAAAAAGAGAATAATGTTTATTGGGAGGGATTGTTTTCTGGATATGTACAATACGCTAACAGAAAACATCAAACGTCATGGATTGACTTCCAACGTGTGGACAGTCCAAAGAGCAATGTCCTCAGAGCAAGTAAGTCAACAGGAACAAGTAAACAGAGGTTTTGGGGTTTTTTTTTACAACAAATTACCAGCCATTATGACTGAAGACCTGACACGTTATAACCTGTAGTGAGATGTACAGAAATCCGTTAAGACGACACAGAATTTACACAAGAAGGTAACTGTTTGTGAAAGATTCTCCTCCAGAAAATGGAAGCATGTTCTAGACAGTTTTGGAAAAAGACGAAGAGAAAAAAAAGGTGAAGTGCCGGAAAATACTACAATTGGATATCCTCAGATCACAGTGAATGCCAGTCTTCCTAAGTCCAAATGCTACCTGTTACCTTTATCTTCATCACTTCTGCGTACCATCAATTAATCGCTTTCTCATCATGATGTAAGCAAAATTACTTTTATGTGAGCCTTCTCCTGCTATTTCCTCTTTGTTGCAGCTCTTGTCAACTTCTAGTTTACACAAAAATTGCAAAATTCAACATACCTCAAGGTGAAAGACACATGCACCTTCCCAGCCTGAGCAGTACTAATCACAGCTATCATTTCAGTACTAGGTAATGCTACAAAAAACATCACACAAGCCCCGTCAGAGCAAACACAGTAGCAATAATTCTGGGGGAGGGGAGAACATGGAGAGTAAAAACTGCCACAAGTTAAGTTTCCCACATGTTGGAGTGCTTTGAAGCAGTTTCTCCCACTGACTGCATTTGAGATTTATTTTTTATTCTTATCCAAAACAATGTAGGGTACTGGGAAGAGGTAAGAGGTTGATTTTATGCATCACTTCACAGAAAAGCAGCAATATAAAAATCAAGACCATATTTTTCTTTCAATTTTTATCTCCACTTAGTTTTCTTTTTAAGCAATGTGTGACTCAGCTCAGCCTGGGTTGTGCACTGCCGACTGCCAGACACAATCCCCTGCGAGGCTTTGTTCCACCTCTAATAACCCTCACAAACATTCCTTCTGCCTTAACTTTCACTTAAAGGTTAAAGCCTTTGTCTCACCCCAAAGCAGGCAGAGGATGTCATTGCTAATAACCTGATCTGGGGATGTGAGAGGGAGATCCTGTGCTCCCAGCATTTAGGTTAGCATACTCCCAAAGAATTGCTTCACTTCTCAGAAGGGGGAACAGTTTCCATGGGTTAATCCACAAAGTTAAAACACCCCCGTGATTTCTCTGTTTTATTCTCAGTGGGACATACATTTCTCTCTCAGCGGTGGGCTTTCTGCAGTATCTCCTGCTAAAATAAATGGTGGTTCCCTACACTGTAATTTTTGCATCTTCAGGGATTCTCCTGTTTCTCCAGCTTCCTTCTGTCATATATATCCTAATCCATAAACATTAACATGAGAGGACCATATAGTTTTAATCTTATTTTGAAAATTACTCCAGAGTTGCAGTAGATTTGCTGGCTTCTGTGCTTGAAGGAGTTTACATCTCCCTGTGGTTCACTACATCTGTGGGGTTTAACTTTTGTAGCATTTAAGCTTTGACCTAAGGACAAGTGCAGTGGCCAAAATCAACTCCTTACTCAGCTAGCGAGACTGCCACGACTTATTTGTCAGCATGTAGCTCTGACAGGTTTGTTAGTGTGGGATAAGCTTCACCCCAGCTGGACAGGCCTGAGTAATGGAGCAGACACAGAGGCTTTGGAGGACAGAGGTTTGTAAGATGTCAAATATTTTGGTATTTTGGAAGGAGGAATTTGAGGAAAATTGCATTTAAATCTATGACTTATTTTCTTCTGGATTCTCCTTTTGACAGATTAGGAACCAGAAGCAGAAGAATTACAATGCTGGACTCACTACAAGCAGGTGAAAAGGGGTTAAGGTTTCGTTGTTTTAATCCAGGCAAAAATTAGCTCTAATTCCATGCATGGCAACAGCTATTGGCCCCCGAGTAAGATAAAACAGAAACTGCTTTAACTCTGGTTAAATGTGCTCAGAGAACTCCTGTGAATAGTCTAGACAGTAGTAGTTTAGTACCAATTTAGAATATCACAGTCTATATTGGTAAGATGCTACTGAGAAATTTGTTGACTCTGTGCTCCTTTAAAACCCAGGTAATTTTAAGGCCACATCTTGAATTTGTTGGTCATTTGTTTTATGTATGATAATAAAGAGATGGAACCTCCTGAAGGAGTTGCAGGAGTTGGCTTCTGACTATTGAGGTGTCTATATCTAATAGGCATCTATTAAATATAAACATTGCCTGGGAGCAAAATAACTCAGAAGAGAACACGAAGCAAGGGTGTATGAAAGTCGAGATAATGTTGAGTCAAAAATGGGAATTCATCATCCTCCCTTATTTTACCTTAAGAACAGAACCATCAAAATTTCCCAAAGAGAATTCTTACTCTTGTAAGCATTTGCTACTTAGTGAGACTTTATCTATTTGACTGAAATTCCAACTGGAAAATATGTATTAAAAGTATTTAAATATTTCTAATGGCTTGTAAAGAGTTTCAAAGTTTTCAGTCCTATTCAATACCAAACTAAATTTTAAATTCCATGTGGGGAATAACAACATAATGTTTTAGATTATTCAAGTCAAAGCAGTGCTAAAGAAATGAAATGGGAACTTTCAATTTCCTCCCCATTAAAGGTGTTCTTAGTTCAGTGGAGACATATTCCTGATCACATCTTTTTTTTCCTCCAAAGTGAAGGCTGTAATTAAAAAAGAAAACCAGAAAATCAGCACTGAAGCAAATCTATAAAGTTGAATTCTGTGGAGTTGGACAAAATGACCTTCTGAAGTTAAAGAGAAGCTGAAATAGCCAATAATTGAAATGTCACAGGAGGAACTGGCTGCTAAGAAAAAGCAAATATTTAAAGATGAGAAATATTTAACAAGTCACTGGATTAATTTCTCTGCCAAGTTCATCAGAACTAAATATACTTCTATTTGATGTCAGGGACATCAGGTACAATCTGACTAACCTTACGGGCATAAAACAACCCTGAATGCCTCTTTAGCTCAGAACAGTTTTAATGCAGAACATGCAGAATGCAGAACAGTTTAATGCAGAAAGAAAGAATGTCAGTGAACGTGTATTTTTCAGTGAGGTAGATCCACCTTGGTATTGAAGACAAAGAATTGCGTTTTATGAAAGAAAGTTATAATTGTACGAATAACTGCTTGTGCTTCCGTCTGTTCCTGCTTGCTCTGAAGGAGCTGCTGTTGCAGCAGAATCCAGCTCTTTTATTAGAAGCTAAATATGAGATGCTCCTGTCACTTGACATGCATAATATTTATGTCCCTTCAGGGAGCTGTTCTGAGTTTTGCTCTTCTACTTCACTGGTTTCTCACCATCTTTACTCCACGGAAGTATCACAGTGATTAGCCAACAATCGCAAATTTTAATTAAATTGAGATTTCAAGGTGATTCCTGCTTTGTTTTATTTATCTCCAGCCTAGTTGTACAAGCTTAGCAAAAGCAGATACTTTCATGTTTTCAGTCTACTGATTTGAACTGCAATAAATTGTGGCCACTCATATTCAAAAGGCTGGGTCTTGGAGGGATGTAATTTGAGAGAAGAGAAGAGAAGAGANTGGGAATATGTCTCCAGACAAGAATCTGTATCTGCATGCTTTGAAATTATTAAGAATTCCAGTTCCTCTGAATTCTTCCTACTGACACAGTGGGAATGCAGCTGCTCAGTGGAAAGTGGCCAGTGCCCTGGTGGAGACAGAAGGACAGCTCCTGCTCAGGGCTCAGCACCTCATCTCCATCCTCCTGAAGGAGCTGGATGCCAGGGAGCCTGGTCAGTGAAGCAAGGGCTGCACCCCTCACCACTGACCCTGCATGGTCACTCCTCGGGCTGCTGCCTGCTGGTGGTGTCACCACCCACACTGGGACAAGGGAAACCCTCAGCTGCTGGTATTTTTGCAAGTATCTGAAAGGTTCACCTTCAGTGTCTCTTTCACTGGAATAGCTTGCGGAATTAAGAATGATGCTGATACTGTGAAACCTCAGCCATTTATTTCAGTTCAGTCTCAATTTTACCTTTGTGTACTCTACTTTTAAAAAGAAGCATAAACATGTTATTAATAATACTAATGACACTGTCTGCTCCAGTACAAGATGATTTGGATATGTTTATGGTAGCCCATGATTTAATTTACGCACAACTGAACTGGTGAGATTTACAACTGGAACACTAGATCATCTCTATGTACATCTTTATTTGGACAGTCCCAGTATTATTGTTATATGGATAAAATTAATCTTTTAAAGGACTATATAAAGCCCAGCCTAAGCTTGTTCATTAAGCACTCAACACACGATATTTTAGTGACTGAAAGGGGGAAAATTAAACGATTTGCATAATTCAGTACTGTAACAAGTGACTGCATTGACAAGGTCACCATGCTAAACTGCCATCATCCACACCACATCCAGCTTCGAAAAATCCTCCATTATTTGCATGGTGATGCCTGTAAAGTGTCAGACTCCTAAGGGTAGTTTTTCCTTTCTGCCTGTTTAATAAGCAATTGAATTTTTTAAATTAGGACTTCAGTATACTTTTAATTTACAGGACAAAAAGCTTAAGTGCTTTGTTAAGTTTTTTTGGCTACCTGTAAAAATCACCATTTTTTTCTCTACTACATATAAATTTTATTTCCAGAGGTTAACTCTTATTGACTCAGATAAGCAGCAGTTTCTTTGTAATTAGAAGCTTATTAGGTTGTTATTTACAACCTAATAAGGAAGTATTAGTATAAGTAAATAGTTTTTATTCTGGAACAGACAGTGTCAAAGCTCTAATAATTGGTGCTAAATATAGGAGAGATACTGTAACCAAAGCAAACATTAAAAAATCTTCAAAAAGTATATATTATACTGGGAGATTAAAATTCCCGAGTCTGGCTAAAATGTTTAATGCGCTGAATACAAATGATATTTTAAAGAAAGTTTTGTGAATCAAAGATGGATTTAATAATCATAATGTTTAGGAATTTGTTTTGAAAATATTTTTAATTGGACAATGTCAGACTTCTGAATTACAATGCTATGTTCATTAGCATTTCAATAGTTTATACTATCAACTCCTTTTGACATAAAAGAATTTGATTCATTTTTAAAATCATGAATCTCATAATCTTTTTTTTCTGCTGCCACTAGTTTTCAATAATTTGATTATCTTCTACAAGAAGAGCAACAGGAACCACATGGGCTTTGCTGGTAATGACGATCTACATATCTCTTCTCCGAAGGCAGCTCTGCTGTCTTTGAAAGTAATTTGCAGTTTCTTATCAACACAGAATTAAAAAGTAATATTGTCTAATTCGTTGTGTTCAGTGGCACAGAGTACTGTAGAATTCTATCACATACAAATAGCTTTGAAACCTATATTATGTGACCATAATCAAGAGTACATAAATGAATTTCAAAATTTATGAAAGCGTTTATTATTAGCTGAGAAAAATCTCAAAGGATGAGCTTGTCAATAGGTTTAATAGTCTCTTAGCAAGATGTGTATTTTGCACACTCAAACCTCAGTGCAGTTTATAAAATAGTAATTTGTACTTTATAGTTGTATTGCAGATAACTGGTCTGGACATTTCAGAGCAGGACAGGGCACAATTGTGTAAGTCTCAGAGTAAATCCATGCATTCAGTGTGATGAACTCCTTGCTTGCAGAAGTTATCTTCTACTTCCAATAGGAACAAAAACTGATTACTGTTGATCACTTAGACATAACTGCTTGTAACAGTCAACAAGCCATCACAGTAAGGTATAAAGACAGCCCTTAGGAGAAATGCTGCCTATCTGATGACATTTAAAGCTTTAAAGAATTCCTTCTAGACACTGCAGGAAATCATCATGAGCCAGCGCAGGCTGCCAATGTCACTGAGTGAGAACCAAGCGATTAAATCATGTGTACTGGTAACATTGCCATCCAAACCATTAAATTAATTTATGGAGCTGGTCTTGAAAACAGTTCATCATGTCAGCAATGCCAAGGTCTGCAGTAGGAGCTACCAGGGTGAGAAAAGCCTGTATCACATGGGTACGTGTGCAAGATGCTGCCTTGCAATTGGATCAACCATCTTTTTGTGTTGATTTTAGCAGTTCTAAGAAATAAAACACAGTTTAAATTATATCCTAGTACCTCTTGTCCCTCTACAATGTTTTGACAGGAGAAGTAAGGCATGAAGTTCCTGTAGCCTTTTGATCTGACATTATCAGGTATGTATAAACAGATGCTGATGTTTTAGCAGAGCAAATAAATTTTATGTCATTTTTTTATTAAACAAAGAGTATAATAACTGACTATATTATCACAATGGAAGCATAGAAGACCATAGACTGTACAGCTGAAACCCTGTAGCAAAATTTGTTCCTCATATTAAAAGAAATGTATCTTTATCAAGCTTTCACAATGGCTGCATCTTGCTAATGTAAAGAATCTTCACTCTTGTTAAGGCTAGATGATTATAATTAAAGATAAATGTACTGTTAGAAGGTTCTACGCCACACTCTATTTTTATGAGAATTTAACTGAAAGACATACATTATACCTGTATGTGAATTATAATGGCTTCTCAGCAGGGAACGCAGAATCACTTACAGTACGTAAACATTTAAAGAGGAAAATGCTAACACACTGAAAGAGTTTAACATCAGTAGCGATTTATCAAATGAAGAAGTTTCATAAAGTCCACGCTCTGGGAGAACATTCACCATTAGACAAAAGCCTGGCATCCTTGATAGTCTGAAGTTCATTCAATTTGAAAACCAAAACCGTTCAATGAGATAAACAAGATTTTAAGAAAAACCATCATCTTCTTTCTCAGGTAAAAGCCAGAATTAAAACAATAATTATTAAAATAATCCAACCAGGTTGCTTTACAGGCAAATTTACACACTGTCTCTTCAAAACACTGCATGCCCAAAAGCCTTTTGGGTTTGGAATGTAGCACTGCACCAAGTACTTCACAAAGCCTCTAAATATCACAAGAAGCTTTTTTTAGAGAGGAAAAAAAAAAAAATTAAAATTCCAGCTGACTGAGACTGTTCTAGCAGGAGTGCCTCAGCTTAGCTCCCAGACCTGGAATTCCAGATAAACAACAGAGGACANCCTTTTGTAATGCGGCTACAAGACGACTGATGAGCTTAGGGACAAAGAGAGTGAGAGTGCAAGTGCCATCAGGGTGAGCTGTGTGCTTAGACAGAAGCTGGTGGGAAGAGCCAGGGAATTCTCCGCGGATATGTGACTGGTGGAGACTCCCGCTGTGTTGTCCTTCCCGAGAGCGTTCTGCAAGACACAACACCTTCCCTGGTCACCATCACAACGTTTTCATTGCAAAGCATTGAAGTACAAATCGTGAAATTCAGCTTTTGTTCGACCGTGCCCCGCCCTCCACTGACACCTATACATCAATCTCACCAACTGAATGATTAAAAGGACATTAAAACAGACGTCATAATGACAGTATTTTGAAATTAGTGAACATCAGTACTGCACACTTCAAAAAAAAGAAGAGTTAATAAAAAATTCTTACTTTAGCAATGCTTCCCCTGTGTAAAAGTATGGTATTTTTGGGGGGATCTGCATTTATCATGCCAGTTTATTTTATAACAGCAAAAGTAGGACCCCCAGAGAAACTGCACTTTCTGGACAGTCAACAGAAAAAGTTTGTTTGACAAGTTAGGTCTGGGTAACAAATAAAATTTAATCCACGGGTGCAGATTATTAAGTATCCTTGCTAGGTGCAATGGTGTTTACTATGGGATCTGCCTAAACATTCACCATACAGGTACTGAAATATAAAATCAGCAGAGGACACTTTGAGCCCAGCTCTGAACTTGTAAGTGAGACCATTCTTTAATGCATTATGATACCCAAACATAACAAAACTGGCAAGAAAAGCATGAGGTAGCCCTCGACAGATTTGGAAAAGTCTTTTTTTATGGGGAGGCACCTGTGCTGTGAAATATCCAAGATCCACACTTACCTCATTAAGACAGAGCTCTGTATCTACAGATTCATTGGATTTTCGCTTCTTCTGTGCCTATGAACAAATACAAATTTTATTCCCTTTACAAATTATACTTCCAGTAGCACAAAGCACTTAGATAAATTTGCATCGGTTGTTGTAATCCCACAATTTTGACAGTGATTTGCACATGATTAGCAAATAAATTCCAAATGTAACTCATCTTTTCCAATAACATTCACATTCTCATTCGAATTTACAGCAAAATTTCAAACAGTCAACTAAGGGTACTCAGTAATTACAATGATGAGTGCCATCAGCTGCAGAGAACGTTATCTTCTATGGCCCCTTAAAAATGGCGCTGGATGTTCACGAGAAGAAATGAAATATGACAGTTAATAATTATCATAATACCGCTGCATATTAACAAATAATCTATTATATACCTCAGTTTTAGGAAAATATACAACATAGGAGTATTTTATGATTCTTGCAATTTTCCCAAATATTATGATAAAAATATAAATATTATTTTAATATACTTCCTGTCTGCCAGAGAATCTCTTCTAGAAAGCTGCAAAAAGAACACTGACTCAAGCAAGAAGCATTTCAGGTGACATCATGCAAAATGGAAGCAGCAGCCTGCACTCTGTCCAGCAGCTGGAAGTGTTTAGTATCTCCACTCCTCAAGTGAACAAGTCCGGGCTGGGTATTTTCTGCTTTTCTACAAGAGCAGTGCTAATCCCCATGGAAGGTGCTCTCAATAAACAGTGACTTGAGCACTTCAGTGGTTCTCAGTATCAATTCTTTCTTTGTACATGCCAGAACCACACCAAGCACCCTTTTATAGGAGGTAACTGTGCTAAAGTAAATCAGTTCTTGTAAGAGAAGACTTGGGTTTACAAAACTACTGACTGCACTGGGCACATCTGGCGCTTCCACCTGGAAGTTCTGTTGGACCCTGCAACTTACTTCCTGCACAACCCGAAGGTCTGAGTCTCAGAGTGCTGCATTCATTTTACACTGCAGAATCTCACTGGTTTAGGCAGTGATGGCCTGGACTAAAGCTGATGTGAGGAAGTGCTGAGCAGTCTGATTTTATGCCCTGAAAAATTCAGTTCCACATACAGCCATTTCATTTCATATCCGAGAGCCACTGGTTCTGCCAACGGATACAAAACAGTCTTTGACCTAATTACTGATACTAGAATTCAAATGAAGGAACTGAACTTCTTATTAGGAAACACATTCTCTGCTTTTGATGATATATGAACACATTACAGACAACTGAAAAAGTGAAACAGCTGGGATTTAAGAGAAAGCTATAGTAAGAATACACACTGAATACATGTTGATAGTTTTCATATATATGACAAAATAATAACTCGATTTATTGATAAACACCCTCCTTAAAATTTCCTTCTTACATACCCTTTCTACTAATTAGTACCATTGAGGTGGTTATGGTAAGCATAAATTTGACTGTTGAAATAGAAAAAGAAATGCCTAGAAGTAAATTTGGAACAAAAAAAAAGGCATGACAGTGAAGCCTTCCTGCTGTGTTTGTAGTGGATGGGAAACTTCTTTCAAAGGCGACTGGGTAGCTTTCAACTCATAAATGGCTGGCTCCAAGGAGATGGGTAAAGAAGGAAAAACTAGATTTGAATCTGGATTTTCTTAGGTCCCTAACACCCCTACTACCTTGAATTGGAACGTGAGGCTTCAGATAAAGCCTCTGGATCAGAGGTTTAGATCCTGACAGTGTGTAGGCTGTAAGGATCATACAAGCCTCTTATTTCTTAGTTTGTGACTTATTGCTAACTTTCCTATTCCCACAAGTGTTTGTGTAATTTGAAATCCTGTGCTTTGCTGCTTACATCTGCTGTGGATTCACAGCACTGTGCTATACCAGGTCTACACATGGTAGTTGGTCTCAACACCAAAGTCAGGATTTCTATTCCTTTGTACTGTGTTTATCAAATGAGTGAAGAGAAAAATGTCATTATTTTGCCTATATGCAGTGAAGTCTTCCTTTACTTCATTCAGCCTGAAAACAATAGAGAGCACCAGCTAAAACATAGCTACCTTTGAGAACACTATTTTAAGGGTAAAATCGACAGCTAGGAAAAAAATCACCATTTAAAAAAACCCTTCAATCATTTTTATAAACATTCTCTGGTTTTCATTTGGAAGGTGATACTTCTCTGCATCCATATACTTATTGTAGACATTGTAACATCAACAACACTTATTCACATGCATCCTCTATTATAATGTCCTCCTCTTTTAGCACTGAAATGCAATTTTAATAATCAGGCAGGCTTTTCCCTTATCAAAACAGAAAGGACAATATCTTCTATTTAAAAATACAACAAAAATGAAACCTTTTATTGGGAGGAAGGCAAAGGGAAAGAAAAAACTGTCATTTTGAGGATGAGATGAGACATTATATGCCAAGTTTCAAATTGGAAGAGTACATTTTTAGTGTTGAGCTATAAACCTGTGAGAATGGGTTATAATGGAAATACTGGCATAGGCTGCACTACTGGAATACAACAGTGCATCACTAAATCACAAATAATGGGATAAAACCCCTAAACTTACACATTGAAGAGATTGCTTTTGTGAATGTCCTTTAGTTACAAGTGAAGGGGAAAATTCTTCCTGCCCTGTTTTGGGCAGAAACAGCTCTACACTGAGCAGAACTCTTTGTGCTACAGTGAGTGAACACCTTATCAGAGATTAAAAAAAAATAAAAATCAGGGTTTGGAAGTTATGCTGATAGCCCTGGTGGAAATAGACCCAGACTGGGAGACACGCATTTGAATTAAAGAGGATACCCTCTGCTGTCAGATATTTACTTTCTAATATCTTCCATTATCCTAAAAATTCAAACAAGAGAAATGAGAGTCCATCACGTACAGCTGCAGACAATTCTGGAATAACTGCACCATCAGTTAATTTGGGAATTGAGAGTTGTTCATTATGCAAGATGCCAAAGATTCACTGCCAATCCCATCTCAGGTATCTGGCTTGCCTACCAAGCAGGCAAGAAGGTGTTTTCAAATGTTCTGGAAGTACCCAACTCCACAGGACTAAAAGAGCACACACAAATGGCTAAGTTGTCTGTATTCAAATTTCTGTTCTTTTAAATTTTTAATATAAAGCTGTTTATCTGGTGACAGAAAGATCTATGGGGAATCCATCATTAAATTAGAAAAAAAAAAAACAACAAGCAGGGCTGGGCTGATAAAAAAATAACTTTAAAAAACAGTGAAGGAAAATCAGCTTAAAATAAGTGGCTAACAAAGATGTATGAGTTCTTTTCTACTGAGGAAAAATAGCATTTGCTAATGACTTAATGACACATTGAGCTGTGACATATCTCAGTCTGTAAAACAAAGTTACATACGATGGGCTGATGCTCCAGCTTTGCAGGGAACTGTAATTCATTAATGTGAGCTTCTCTGATGAACCTGCATCCATACAGCCAACAGGCTTGACCTCACTTAAGCTTTTATGTTTTCTAAAAATGAATATCTCCTTTCCCAGATAATCTTCTCACTGTAGCAGCACAAGCAATAGATGATACTTAGAGATAATTATATTTAAGCACCTCCTGATGAGTTTCAGTATCGTGTCAGTTAGTCACATACAAGCCTTGTTTTGGTCTGAAAACCCTTAGCCTTCAATGTTAGAACTAAAACACTGGACTTGGTATGGGGCTGGTAGAGCAACCAACATCATGTCCAGAAAAAAAAAATCTCTTTATGAGAAGCAAAATTTTACTTCTTTCTTTCCTAGAGAGAGAGTTAAATCAGGACCAGCAGACAAGCTAGTGGTTCTCTGAAAAGAGAAAGGAATATTGCTTATAGAGATGTTTCTCCTTCAGAAGACTCTGTGGACTTCCATGTTTTCTTCTAATCGCAATGCATCCTAGATGAGTTAAACTGTATGCCCCTAATTAGTCTTCTCTTGCCCTGGACCTAATAATTATCCTAAGATCCTCCTAAAATAAATCCCTGCTATCCACCCCCCAAATCCCTCTGGATCCATCCTCTGCAGACACTACAGCCCTGAATTTATGCCCAGAAATGCAATCTTGCAATTATGCATCCAGCTTTTGCAAATCACAGCACTGCATGGTTAATATATGCATTAAACACTGCAGCAATGTCTCAGCAGGAGTCAGTGCACACACTTCTGGCTTGTCACCAAGCAATATTTTTATATGTTCATTACAGCATCAATTTCTGTTACTCAGAGCAAGAAAAATACTCAGTTCTGACTGGGGATGTCTCCAAATAGAGGTGAGCTTTAATGTGAGCAAGGGAAGGAGAAGGATGTAAAGGGAGCTGAATCCATTGGCTCTGAATGCAAACAGGCACAGAACGAGCACCCAAATTCCGAACCCATCCCGTTTCTTTAGCTGCACACTTTGGGCTTTATGAGCTTTATGGAATGCAATGCTTGGACAGGGAGAGGCAACAGAAGCATCATTAGGACAGATATCTGCTAGGCAGGCTGTTTATACAGCTGCTTTTAATGAGTGAGCCCTTGTCCTCTCCTGAGATCCTGCTTAGTTATGCCCATATTAACAAGCCTTTCTGAGGAAGAGGGACAAATCTCCCAGAATGCATCCTTCAAATGACCACACTTCTAAAGTAGCTACAACAAATGAGGGTGTTTGTTCTTTTTGTTCTTCTCCTGTGTTGATTAGAGAGATTTACTATGCAACTAACCTGCTTTCCCCAACAGCAGGACACAAATATTAAGCAGAGAAATACACAGACTGTAAAAATGCAATCAGTTTAACTCTTCTGTGCTCTCTAAGTGGATGGTGCATCTATCACAATTGACAATAGTATTTTCTTATTAGCAGAGGAGTACTATGCCACACTGGAGTATAATTAATTTCAACAGGGAAGATAAGCAAAGTGTGGATCAGAGACACCACGGGCCACTGAAATAAGGATCCAATCCAGCACGGGGTAATTCTGAAACCCACACCCACACCAGCCAGAGTGCAGAGCTATTTAAGCTATAAAAACAATCAGCTCTGCACTGTCCTATAACAAAGCAGCCAGATTTTTTTCTGCTTTGTTTTTTTTTTCCCTCTCTGCTGAACCAACCCTCAAGATACAAGCTCAGGGCATGAAATTATCAGTTGTCATTCTGCATAAAAGCACTAAAGTTCTGTCATGACACTTTGTGACGGAGAGAAAAAAGTATCTTCTAGAAACAAGCATCATGAAGACATTACTGGCACTGTGGTCCAGAGCTACGCAGATAACACCCAGCACAGAAAGAGGCAAATCACAAAATTTTCAGCTGAGAGATATTAGATAAAGTAAACCAAGCACCTTGCCCAAATATGTACTGGGAAAACACACATTGAGGGGTTTTTTTTACAGCACTCCCGTTATCCCTCAACATTAATAAATTCTTGCTGGATTTGAAGACTTAAACACGAGAAACAAGAAACAGAAAGCAACCTTAAAGCAGGGAAGCTTGTTTTCTGGCCAGGAAAGAGAAGGTCTATGGGAATCCTCTGGAAGAGGGGCTGGAACAAAGGTAGGTCCTTGTTGTGCTAAAGCCAGCTTTCCAGCTCTGCAGTCACCAAGGAAGGAGCACTGCCCAGCCCTTCTGGACTGGGCCAGGTGGGCTGGGAACAGCATCTCCTTCCCAGACTGCAGAGGAACAATGAATCAGATCAGCTCTGGTCTCACAGACACTGGAGACACTTGGGGATACTGAGAGATGCAGATGGAAACACACATAGCAGCCGACACCACTTCAGAAATCTAAGAAATGGGCCAGAAGTTTATAAAGTCTGATACAGATAGAAGAGAAACTCCCTTCAAATTCTTTGACTTACAAATTGTTAGAAAATGTGATTGAGAGGCTAAGAACTGGAAATAATCCTCCCAAAAGGAGCTGAAAGGAATGTGGAAGGAAGGAGAGATGACCTATATGATATTAATTATTGCTGGACCATTCCCACATCCTTCTGTTAATAAACATGAGACCTCATTAGGCTCCATCTCTCACTGCACTTATATGGCTGGGATAACATGGCACAAAAATTGCCTAGCAGCAATCTTAAAGGTTTTATAAAAAACAGATCCTATCAGAAACACCAAACTGATCAAACAGCTTACAAGGACCAGACATGGAGATCTTCAAATATTTATTTCAAGCAATTAGTTTCCCAGTGAGCACAGCACAAAATATGACACCCAGCCAAGACAACTGAGCTGACTTACCTTTCATGGCAGTACAGTAACTTGCTAACAATTTTGTTTTTGTGTTCAGTCATTCATTTAGCTGAGTAAAATGAATTTCTATAGTCCCAGATTCTTCCTTCCTATTTTTAGGGGATATTATGCAATTCTCCTAATATGGTCTTTTTATGGATTTGCCGCAAGCAAATATTTTTGCATTAAGAAGGGCAGAGAAGAAAACAGAATACTAAAAAGCAGAGACTGAATAAGTTTTATTAGGTTAATATCTCAACATCTTGGGCTGCCTAGGTTGTTGGTTTTTTTCTCTAGTTATAAAACTAAGCATCCATGTAATCCAAAGTTGAGTTGCTTTGGATTTTATTATTAAAATGCACGCCCTAAGTGATTTACCACAGAGATCAACCCAGTGCCAGGGACAGCACGTACAGGTAGCATCTGGCTGAAGAGCACCTGAAGAAAAACAGCAGGAGCACAAAGCCATTGCAGTCCCAGTTAAAAGACACATTCAGCCTTTAATTTTGAGGAAAGGTAAGTACTTGAAGCACTAGAGATGCCACAACTCTTCTCCAGGCTGGAGCGTGTGGCCTCACGCGCCCGAATACAGAACAAAGCCGCTCAGCTTGGCAGCAGGTGAAGCTGCAGCCTCCTGGATTAGGCTGGGCTGGGCTGCACTGGAGCGTGGTGGGAGCACCCCAGGGCAGCCTCCAGCCACGGCTCCTGCGGGACCACAGCGGCTCAGCCGGGACAGCACAGCCCTGCCCTGCGCAGTGAGCCTCGAAAAAGGCTCCGCACACGCGGCTGCAGGGCTTCTCCAGGGCAGCAACACAACACCTCCAGGTGTGCCTGGGCAGGCAGAACTCCCTGTGCCTGCTCCTGGCTGCAGTCACACACCCAGACAGTGCGCAGCCCTGCAAAGGGAGCCTGCAAAGGGAGCCAAAAGCAGAGGTGCAGGAGGGTGGCTCAGCAGGGATGGACAGTGCACAGCCAGGAGCCTGCAAAGGGAGCCAAAAGCAGAGGTGCAGGAGGGTGGCTCAGCAGGGATGGACAGTGCACGGCCAGGAGCCTGCAAAGGGAGCCTGCCCGGCCACAAGCAGAGCTACCAGGAGGGTGGTTCAGCAGGGATGGACAGTGCACGGCCAGGAGCCTGCAAAGGGAGCCTGCCCGGCCACAAGCAGGGGTGCAGGAGGGCGGCTCAGCAGGGATGCTCGGTGCATCGCTCGGGCTCATGAGACTCCCGGTGAGGAGCTGTGGGAGGGATGGAGCAAACAAGGTCAGGCACTGCCTCTGTGCTCTGGCAGCAGGACCAGGGGTGCTGCTCTGTGGTCCTGCGGCTGGAAAGGAAGATCAGGCAAGCTTGCTTGAACACCAGTCTGCACAGAGGGCCCCGAGCGCTCATCATGACAGGAAGCTTCCCTTTGTGCCACGCCAACCTTGAGCAGCCAGTATTACTGCTGGCTCTCTGAGCGCTGCACTCACTCATACATTTTAAAAGGGAAGGCTAGGGAATGACCATGAACATCTGCTTTTTGTTACGTGCCTAAAAAAGGTTCAGGACTTTCTATTAACAATACGTGTATGCACGTGCGCATTGTGAGTACTGGCATGGTTACACAGAGGAAAAAAACACAGAAAGCCTCAAAAGGGTGAAAGCACTTCAGGTTAAGAAGTGACTCTTCCTGCACTTACAGAAAGGCAAAAGCAAAGGCCACAGTAAAGTAACAGTGAAGTAGCCTTGCACAAAAAGGTACAAGAAACCAGTTAGCTGAGCACCCACCCCACAGCCGTGCCCTCCCTGCCTCGGTTTGGTTTGCACATTTCGAGGCCAAGGTATTAATTTCCACAGTTGTGTGGTGGTGTACCCAAGTCCCACTAAATCATGGCATGATTCAGAAGGCAGTTCTTTTCTTTTAAAGTAATTCAGTCTTGAATGGCTGTGATTTGGATTAATTAGTGGATTTTGCATTTCTGGCACAATCTGCTCTCCAGAAGTGCCACTGAAATAAAAAAAGTAAAGCATTCACTCCCTTCTCTAATCCTATAGCTCAATTTTGCAGGTGCACAGATGTATCCTCAGAACTGTCAGGCCTGCAACTGTAGTGAACTTGCTGCAGTACTTGTCTCAGTTCCTTTCTAGCACTGACAATACCATTTAGTATAAAAATATATATTTTTTAATAGTGGAATCAAATCTAGCAAGGTGAGTACTTAAAAAACCAACCACCCCAGGTTATGGTGTATTGTGGCTTTGACAGGCAGCTATTCTGGAAGAATTCAGCTAGAACCACACACATAACGTGGAAATTTTCACCCAAATAATTAATGTTTTGGATCTCTCTTAATATGAAATGTAAGACAACTTCAACTCTAAGCATAGCTGCTAGCAATGTGTGTGACAACCTATTTTTATTTTCATTAGAAAAAAGCCTTTAGAAGTCTGTAGAAAGGTGTACAAATTCACTATTAGCATTTCTGTTGAATAAATCTGATGGCATTTTAATTTCTAAAAAAAAAAAGTGAATTATTATCATACAATTTGGATTGTTGGCATTTTATTTTCTAAGATAAGCACATTTTTCAATTGATTTAAGTCATGACTGAGAAAAACCAAAATCCAATTGGTCTCATCCACAGATCTCCATTAGCTAAGCTAGACCTTGGTTTGTCCTGTCAGCTTCCTAAATGTTATTAAAAGGCCCCTGCAAAGTGGATCTTAAAACTCAATACTTGTGAGAGACTTTGATGAAGCGTCCAACATTCATTCTCTCCTTGCTCAAGTGAGTGAAGGAGAGAAAAATCACCCCTTCTGAGAAATACTACCATTGAAACCCTGACAGTAATTCTCTTTAATGGGCTATCCTACAGTGGGCCATACTTTAATGGATGGTATTAGAGTGGCCCTCCTCATATCCCTGATTTACACATGAATGATGCTCTCACAAACAGCCAAACTGTAATTAATGAAGCTACGCAAAAAAGCACAGACACTCTTGCAAGAGATCTCTCCAGAATCATGACATTATCTGCCTTATTTTTACTGCCCTGATCCCACCACACCAACAGGTATTTCTCCACTTGCCAGCCAGTACCAACTGGAAATCAAAAGCAACTTCCTAATATCATCTGCACATATGGCCTGAAATTTGAGAAGTATGGAGGATTTTTTTCCATCACTGAAATAATTTCTTAGACACAAAAACATACTGTGAATGTTAGATGTTTAACAATTATAGCCCTACTAAAACAAAACCGTGCCTATAAAGACCAGATTATGCAAATAGTTACCAGATTATACAAAATTGTATTCACAGGATCTAATCCTTCTTTGTTTCATCCCACAAGATCTTCACAGAAGGACAGAAAGCTCAAGTTTATGTTTACACGTAATAAGCTAGAAAATAAAAACAGATGAATGCTAATCACGTCAGTAATGCAGATCAACATCACTTTGGGTATATTTTGAAATGTTTCCATACTAAACTGGAAGTAGCTTTAGAAGCTTAGTTGTGACTAGTTTGCCTACTTTTGGAAGAATTATACTGTGGTAGACTGGATAGTTCAGGAGACTATTAATGGGACATACAGACTTGAATTCCAAGGTAGTTTGTTTAATCTAGCTCCAGTCAATACTGACAACTATTCTGTAGTAGTTTTGAAATGATGAGGTGGTTCTGAAGCACTTCTTCTCTTCAAAGGACAGGTTCAATGTACAAAAGTGGCACTAATTTGCACCTCAGGCAGAGCACTTCATCAGAGACTGAGGAATTAATGGGGTATAGGTTTATAATGTCAGAAAGCACACAAGATGTTTTCCTGTGCCCTTCACCCTTTCTGTGAGATGAGCTGCTGTGTTAAGAAGGGACAGTCCTACTCTAGCCTCAGATTTTTCTAAATCTAATGCAAATCCTACAAGAAAAATCTTGGGAGGTTCCCTGTGCAACCAAATTTTAATATCCTTTGGTGGAACTCAAGAGAGAGATTGTAAGGTTTCACCTAGAAAAACATCATAGGACTGCAATCAGAAGAGAATCTTGATTGATGATGGTTGGCAGCAAATATTTCCCTGAGTGCATAATGGATTTATTAATAGTTCTGGACTGAGCTGAAGCACGTAGAAAACACACCAAGTAAGGGGTGCTGTTTTGTGATCTACCTACTCAGACAAATCTAATCCCTCACTAGTATCAGCTTTGTCTTCCTAGCAAGTTTCAGTGTCAATACATTGCCATCAAATATCTAGAGAGGAACCATTAAAAGAAAAAAAAAATACAACAGTGTGTGTGCCAACCACAGCAGTAATCTGGCTTCTTGTGTTGCTCCTACCTACAGATGAGAGGGTGGGACATCACAAGGATGACAGCACTGCTAGAAACGAGGGATGGGTGTGACGCAGACGATCCCTACTGTACACTGACATATGCTATTGTAGATGGACACCAGCACTGATACTGCACTACTGAGCTGTCCCAGTCAGAAGTGAATTAAATGGGCTTAAGAGATGCCTCGTTCAGTGGCCAACACAGGCTAAGCCTCTCTAGTGTTTGAGAGCAGCATCCTTGGAAGAGATCTGGGATTGCTCCCATTCAGTGACTGCCTGAGACGTCCCATTGCTGAGATGCTGCGCACAGATGAATGGAACTGCACTGCAGCAGGCTCTGCACAGAACAAAGGGCAGCAGATGATGAACGAGGACTTGCAGAGCACATATGAGCAGATGTGCCTCGCTCGCGTGGAGATTATGGGGAGCTGAAGCTTTGCCAGTTGCTCTCTTTAAATGCCCATGGCACACCAGGGTCCAGTCCCCTGTTGCAGGGACATAAGCCAGCACAACTGGCATTTTCGGGGCTGTCCCTGTGACATGGACCTAGTTCAGCTCCCAGAGAGCAGAGTTCTCTCTCTCACTAAGGGCACTTACCAAAGAGCTGCACTGATACTAAATATATTATCAGCCACCAGCCTGAAGGTGAAAAGCCTCTGCCTAATTAATTATTCCTAAGTATTCTCATTAAGCTGTTCTCTGGGTAGAGACAGAGTGTGTTTTTTATCTAAACCTGTTTAGTTGTGCCTGTAACAATCTGAATTTCTTCTCTGCATATACCCGTGACTGAGTCCTTAAGAATAATCAGGAAATCTTAATCAAAATTAACAGGGGCTGGGCAAACTCTTGACAAGAGCAGGATTCTGCACAACAGTTGCAAGAACTTCTCAAAGTTCAAAACCACTATGAAGAAAGGGATAATTATTTTCTACTGAATTTGCATTTGGATTCTGAAACTGTATACAAGCAGTTCTGCAGGAACAGACCCCAAAATTTGCCCTGAGACCCAGACAATTGCAGTATGTATGTGACTGAGGTGTGCAGAACAAGCACTCCAACAGAGAAATCATTATAGACCACTCAAGATACATGCAACTCTTAATGCACTACTTTTCCTACAGAAGGAAAGCCTTTGTAAAAACCATACTGAACACTGTTCATCGGAACAGTTCTGATCAAGCCATCTTTTTTTACATTTGGGCAGGCACAAATTTAGGAATGGATTTTCACAGATTCTTGTAACTGCTTTGCTTTCGTCTGCGCACACCTGATTTATATGCCCATTTATCCAACTCTCTGCACAAATTAGGTACTTAGGGCTGCAGGCAGCTTTTTAGAGCCTGCCTATTACATGTCTTACCTGCCATGCACCTAAGAAATTCAAATACACACTTCAAATCGGAGGATGAATTCAGAACATCCAAATGTTTAGGGTCATGTGGAAATGTGTAACTTGCCTTGAATCAGAGGTTTCTTGAGGCTTCTGAAAATGTCAATCTGAAAAACTATAGCACCATGCAATGCAGTATTTAATGAATTACTGCCTGAATACCTAATTCTGTTTTGAGAAAGACATGAGGGAGGATAATCCTGTAATTCTTTAGGAAACACGCTGAGTGAACCTATGAAAAACATTCTATGTTACGCACATCAGTCTGTTTACCCGTGACTCATAAAAAGAGATAAACACGCAGGAGGGCTTAACCTGAGGTGGGATTATTAGGCCAAGTTCACTGATTTGGAACAGAATTTGGTGTGAATAGTCAGGCTCTCCTCCAAAGTACTGACTAAAATAAACATTTTGAACTCCTATTGATTTTGACGGCAAGGAACTGAAATGGGTGACATTGTCTCATGTTCTGGAACTCAACAGCAAATTGAAAAATGCTGTAGAGTAGATGGTTTGAGGCAACAAAGATCTATTATTCAGGTAAGACAGCTGATTAGGAGTCATGGGGATAAAAAGCAGGAGATAAAGGGTGCGATTTATTCCCAGTATTTAATTACTAATGTACAGTGAAGACTGTAAGTAAAATGAGCAGACAGGGTAAAAGCAGAACAAAAATTTCTCTTCAACTGTTTTGCTATCATTAATTTTTTTCTATTAAGAGTATAGATTAGCCATTTTGGTTACAAGATTGTGTTTAATTTTCTGTCCTATAAACTTGGTTTGATTACTTGAAAAATTAATGAATGCTATGGAAAAGGTTCCAGATTTTAGCTCTTCAACACTGTACTATTTTGCAGCTATGCCGCCTCGTCAGCAATGCATGGGTTAGAATGATTACTTATTATTGCATTCTAATTTCCACTGGGCTTTTCTATATTTCATTTGCCAGTGGTAACACAGAATAAACTATTCCTAAAAAGTCATCTTTATTGTTCCTGAAATGATTTTGACCGTATCTGCCACATGGCAACTGAGAGTCTGGGTTGTTTATTTTTTAAGAACGTTAAGTCTCTGTGTTACACAGAAATATCAAAGAATGGTGTGCATACTTGTAAGGGGTAATAGATAATTACACTGTACACTTAAGGATAATTCCAATAAACACAACTGTGGAGTTAATCCCTTTTTACAAGCGTATAAACAAAAGTAGAATTTGATTAGGTCGTGTGATTGCCTCTTTAAAATCAAATGACTTTATAGGCATAAACAACTTCAGACTTGAGTTTGCTGTTGGCAGAGGAAGGCAGTGTATCCTCCTTAATCAAGGATAAGGAAGCAGGGTTGGTTCAGACATTTTACCCAAACCAAAGTGCAGACTTACTCCAATCTCAGCTGCACCCCAGTAGAGCCACAACCCCTCTTTGCCCTTCT
Organism: Donacobius atricapilla; assembly: GCA_013397315.1. Classification (NCBI taxonomy): domain Eukaryota; kingdom Metazoa; phylum Chordata; class Aves; order Passeriformes; family Mimidae; genus Donacobius; species Donacobius atricapilla. The sequence goes on from WBMY01008198.1 coordinate 879,361, forward strand.
CCACTGTGCCTTCTAGGGCAGCCCAGCCAGTGATGGCATGGAGACTGCTCCAGAACCATACAGGCTGCACAACCTTCCAGCTCAGCCTGGTGCAGATTTTGGTGTTTTTTTTTTTTTTTTCCTGAATCTGTATTTAGCCATTAAATCATGAGAGGAAACACAGGAAAAAAATATAAGTATGTTTCATAGCAGATTAAGTCTACGAGGCACAGTTGAGTGTCCAAACATTACAGAATGGATCTGAAAGAAGAAAGGACAAAACAACCCAAACCAAATGGGAAGAAAACAAACAAACAAACCAAAACCACACAAAAAGGAAAAACAATGAGACAAGCAAACCAACCAAACAAAAACAGACAGGAAAAGGGTCTAATGAAGACTAATGTCTGACTGGAAGTGAAGTTTCAGATGTTTCAGGTGCAGATATGCCAGTGAGCGTAAGACCATGAGCTCTAATCAACACTTTTCTGTAGGATAGGCAAAATACAATCAACTACTTGTCCCAAAAAAGAGCACAGGTTTGCTGTGCTCTAGGAAATAGATAGCTCATCCACAGAAACAACATGCTAATCAGTAAGATAGTGTCCAGTAATGTCTGCAGGACTTCAAGAGCCACCAAGGGTGACAGTAATAGAACAATATGAATGTAGCTCCCATCTGTGAGATCTCCTCTGCCCACTCATATACCCAAGGAGTCACAGAAACCTCAGGGAACAACACTTTTGGGAGAAGACGCTGGGGCAGGCAGCCCCACAACCCTACCCCAGGATCTAGGAGCCTTCCTCCTGCCCCTGAGGATTTCAGGGAACATCACCAGAGACAAGGCAAACCCCTTGACCCTGCACCAGGACTGTGCACAATTTATCAGGGTCCCTCTCTGTTAGTGAGCCTTCTCCTCCAGGGAATGAGGAGGTTGTGCAACAAATTGCTGCCCTGCTCCCCTAAACTCTCACCCCCTCTGCACCGTCTCCCTCCAAGACAGAGAAGGCAGGTAATTCATAAAACTCCACGCATCTGGGACTAAAATGCTCCAGTATCCAGAATCATTCAGCCTCCACACTGTCATTTGTCCTAAGCCATCATACTACAAAACAAAATTGTCAATACCACTTCAATAAAGTGTTTAAAAGTACATTTCAATTATTTAAGTCTTGTGAAATCCTTCTGCTTACCTAGGAAAGAGCAATTCTTTGCAAAAATGGCAGAACTGATAAAGATTTTATTTGTTAAATTTTGATCTATTCTGGCAACTGCTGAGCTATTTTCATACCTTAGCAAGAAACATCTCTCTATTGACAACTGTATTCATTATCTGATATAGCACCAGTTTTTTACTTTGGTTTTCTTCATGAATCTCTGTGGACATATTTTTTTGAGGATAACCTAGTGCATTAACATAGTTTATAATAGTAAAGTATTTATTGTTTCTGAATCACTTACATACACTATGTGGTTTTCAGAACAAATAGAGGCTATAGGGTGAGAGCTGCACTCAAGTTAATAGCAATTAACTGGGTTTTTAAGGCCAAGACTACCTTTTCATTATGAGTTTCTGGAATAACTAGTATGATGGGATTTTGGTGCATAATAGGGACTCATTGAAAGCTATCCCTATTAAAAAAAAAAAAGTATTCAAGATTTCAAGGCTTCTACTCTTGATTTCTAGTCTTCTCTTGATTTCTGTTTTATTACAAACCTGGTGGCACAATCACTCTTGCCTAGTCTTGCTTGGTAACAGGGTCAGCCTGCTGGCATAGCCAGAGCTCCTTTCACTCCAGCAAGTACAGAAGGGAACAGAGCCATGACTAAAACCTAATATTTGCTAATAGCAAACAATATGTCTTAAACAAAGCACTTTGTCAGGCCCCATAAAGGCACAATATATTCTGAACTCCACTTCCAGAGACATTATGATTAAACATGTACCATCGCTATACAATGACCTAGAATTTTTACTGCTAGTAGTTATGCCTTAAAATTAATTTATAATACTGTAGTCCTATTTATGGCTGTTTTTTGCAGACTATAGTCTACCTGTTTTAAAAGGGAAATATATGATGGACTAGGTATTTGATTGAGAACTAGAGTTGGCTGACATTAGGAATACCTTCAATATGATGAAGAACCACATAAAGAAATAGCAAAGGCTATGAATAGTTTGATTTGGCTTATCTGATGGGATCCAATTTTCTGATTCTGGTTTATTCTAGCACTTTGTATTTCTGTGATATTCTTGTAAGAGGATACTCATGCAAAACATAGAAACAACTGTGACTTAGGGGAGCACTGCAAATGCAAATCTGCTTTTAGAGGCAATAATTTGCAAAATTCTTTCTGAGGATAAAAACTATAATCTGTCCATAGAAATTTCAATTTTCTGTAAAAGTGTGTAGTGTATTTTCATAAAGCTGTATTTTTGTAAGTCATTAAATTGGTTTTTAGTAACCTCATACTCATTTTCAATTGAACAATTATTAAACTATAAAACAAAATTGCACAATTCCTAAAACTGTAGTCTGGATTTTTACAGTCTGCTATAAAGTGCTGTATTATTATAATACACTAAAGATGCTCTGACTATTAAAACTTTTTTTTTAAATGAATCATAAAATATCATTGATGAAATAATTCCTGAAGTATTATGCTCTTCAGCTGTATACATGCACAGTATTTTGGTCTCATGAAAAGCATGCTTATCAAAAAACCCACAATTTGAACTGTAATTCTAATATGCAACATAAACCATGTCACTGTCTTTCAGGAACAGGAGTTTATTACACCCAACTTCAAACATTAAAAATCTAAGTATTGATCATTAAATATAAGGTCCAATCCTACAGAGAGTTCTCCATACCAAAGAGACTGAGTGTTAAGCACTGGTGATAACTACAGAGATGTGATGACTTTTCTTTTGTGAAGTTTTAGCCTGTATTTCACTCCACAAATCATGATTGATCTTGTAAGGGGGCCTGATGTTCAACTCGGGAGTTCAACTAAGCCTGGTAAATGAGAACAATTTTTTCCTGACTACTGATGGCTGATGTCTCATAGCAACACTGACAGTGATATGATGCATCTGAGCTATCGGATCCTTGGCTGCATCCTCACACTGTTCCTTTCTGTTCAAAGGAGAGGCAAAGGACTCCCTGTACTTAGAAATAAATCAGCTGTATGAATCACATCTTTAACTTCAGCAGGATTTCAACAAACCTGAAAACAACCTATCTTGTGTGGTCCTGAAATTCTTTGGCAAAGACGGTGAAAAGCGCAGTCCTGCCCTGAAGTGGGAGCACCTACACGACCATACACTTGTACGTGTACATTCCCTGCAAAGCAGCCTGTGGCACTGGGGTCCACTCTTGGCACAGCAAGGCAGGTGGGCTGGGGCTGCTCTCCTGGCCTCAGAACAGCAGGATTTCCTCACAGACTGAAAACCCCAACACGTCTCCATTACAGTCCCCTCACCTCCTCTGGATCTTGCAAGAGTCAGGCAGTAAATGACCACAGTCTCAGGGAATTGTACATTCACACTTTTTGAGGACCCACTCCAGCATGGTGCTGAAGACACCAAGAACTAACCTCGCTGAAACTAGTGTCAATGAAATCAATGAACAAAGCAGTATCTGTTGTGGCAAAACAGATTTCATTTAGTGCTCCCCAAATTAGAAGTAAAAGATTAAAGATGAGACTTAAAGTTAGCCCTGGCCATCAGATCTTAATCTGTATACACAAAGCACTCAAGACTTCTTAGGTACAAGGGAATTGCCACTAAAGCAAATTAAAGACATTGTTTTTATAGCAGAAAAGCTGCCAAGAGGTGTTCTCTAAATCACTGGTACCAGCAGACTGACCCCATTATGTCAGCTAATCCAGGAAATATAGGAGGTAGATTTAAATCTTTTCATGGAAAATCTTCTCATCGTCTTTTTTTTCCTCTCTTTTCTTTTGGTTCTGGCACAGATTTGAGAGTTTTATATTGTTGTCCATCTTTTGCCCCAGAATGCAGCTTTCTGTGCAGTTGCAATGCCCAAGGGAAGAGGTCCAAGCAGGACTTTTCCAAGGGATGAAGCATGCAGGGCATTTGAAAAACCAGCGCTTGTTTATCACAAAAAGTTCACGGGCTGTGTGAAGGGATGGGGGAAACAGGGCGCCAGGTGTATGGGTGAGTTAATATTGGTGCTCAGGGGATAAAACAGCTTTGTCTCTAGCCCAGTGCTCCATCTCAGCAGTTGTGCCATTCCCTCACCCACACACTGCCTGTGCCTCCTGCTTATGCTCACCCACCACCCAATTACCAGCCCATGGAGCTGGCACCCCACAACTCCTGCTGTGTCCTGATCCTCAGAACGATACACCGGAGCTTTTAACGCTCTCCAAACATCTACATTAGGCTTTCAAATACTGGTATTTAGCACCTGGGAAGCAGCATTAAGCAATTACAGAGGGCACTTAAACCACCAGATTAGCAGCTCCCTGCACAGTGCTGAAGGTCTGCACAGACAGATCTACATGGGAAAAGCAGAGTCATTTTCAGCCTGAGTCACATTTAAGTCCTGCTCTCCTCGGAGTATTCTGAGCCCTCTCTCCTGTTTTTGTCCCAGGATTCACCAGTATAAATAGTTTTTTACATCATAAGTATTACGTGAATTTGTGGACAAGCTGCTTGCATTATGACCCACATCTCACTAATCTTACATCCAAACAGAAAGAATTGACATATTTAAGTATCCAGATTTCTCTTTTCCCGCATTCCCCACAGAATGTTTGATATTTTTAATTTCTGTCTCATAGTTTTTAAATTCTGCTGCCGAGAGCACAATGACATTTGCATACTGGACTTGTCTTCAGTCCAAAGGGCCATGTATCTCAATTATATGTCCATTGCTACATCCCTCAAAAGCACAAAAACCTTAATTTGTCTCTGAATGCTGAACATCCAAAGCAAGAGGAAGGCAATAATTATGGGAAAACAAAGTATAGAGCTAGCTAGCAAGGCTTTGATGCATATATTTACTTAAATGTCCTTAACCATCTTGATTTCTGTAATTTTTGTCTTCTGCAAAACATCCTTTAAAATCTTACAGAAAACCCAGTGTGAAAGTCTTAGTTTTTTACTTATCTCTGCAATAACCCAGGAACAACTGGTCTAATCTATCACTTGAGGTTCATTTCATTATCATCCTTCAGGTTGATCCGTCTCTCCAAACTGCAAAGGCAGCCTTTTTTGAAGAATACATGGTGTGAGTACACATCCAAACTCGTTCTTTTGTCCCTTTCAAATAATCCAACATGATGGTTCAGGCAGTGGGATAGAACATGAGACTGGAAGACCAGAACCATTTTTTGACTGGCATACTGAATGCAAGTTATGACTGCAAATGAAGGTATTGCATGTATGTCAGTTACATAGAAAACATTAAAGTGAACCAAAAAAAAAAAAAAAAAGATTGGGTTGGCAATTACTTTTAAAAAAAAGATATATATGTATAAGGAACATGCTGTTGGGATTCATCTTCTTTTTCATTCACAATACTTCATGTTATTTTTTGTGTGTTGAGGATCCTTTGCAAGATGTCAAGCACTTCAAATACACTTAAATTTATCATTTTGTATAAACCTAACTACTATTTACTATGTTTAGCAAATTCTGTTAGAAGTCAGGTTCATAAAAAGAGTTTAGAGGGTTCTTTAAAAAATTAGCACCTTCCTGGCAAAGACAGAATGCTGATTTAATTGAGGGACAGAAAAAAGGAGCATCTTATACAATCTGTGCATATATAAACCTAAAGTAAGCAGATATCAGAAATAAACATTTTGCTGTATCAATTTGAAGTAAGAAAATACCTCATAATAGGTTTGTCATAGCCATGATAAGTTCAAATGAAGAACAACTGCTGAACAGCATCACTAAAATAAACATTATTTTTAAGTCCAAATCTTCAGCAGGTTTTTTGAAATAAATATTGAGTACAGGTACACAAAGAGTATCTCATATTTCCTTTAAGCATTCACCACCTTTCCTACTCCCAGGTTTGCTTGGGCAGGAGAACATGGCACAGCAACAAAACCATCGGTGCTCTCCTGCTCTTCACATGACCATTCTGAACAAGTCAGGAATGTATCAAAAATTGCTCAGCCAGTGGTGCTCCTGGCAGATTGGGTTAGTGCCCTGTATTTTACAGCCCTGGGCTGGTATTTGCTCATTTCTGTGGCATATTATACTAATCAATCACTTCCTGCTCTTTCTTCCCTTGCTGTATTTATTTCAATGGTAATTTATACTAATCAATCACTTCCTGCTCTTTTTTCCTTCACTGGATTTTTAAACCCACTAACTAGAATATGCAGCCCTGTTGCATCTCAATGACCACTTCCTTAGCCCCTCTCTACCATTATGTTTTTGTGCTGAGACTGATGCTTGTAATTTGACTTTTCACAGTGTTCAGGCTATATTGCCTTTTAGAAACCTTTCAGCTCAGCTAAGGCATACAAAAAAGCTTTTGGCTGCACTAGTTCATGTTTTGAAAATACTGCAAAGGCATATTTTCATGGGAGGAGAGGCTTGGAATGAATACCCTTCTCCAAGTGCAATGTGAATACCAGTTCTTTTATAAAATTTGTATTAGGGTTTAAGTCTCACATGCAAAGTGGCACCATACTGTCCAAAAACCATAGGTTTCTTTTTAAAAAACCGTGGGCTTGTTTTGGCTCTGTTCATAATTTACTTTTTGAAAAATGCATTAAAATACTAGAGCTTTGTTCCTTGTGTTTCAGTTCTGACAGAAGGAAGTGGCATAGAATATTGTGCTTCACAGGAATAAAACCGCTTGCTTCTCATAACTTCAGTGACCTTTTAGTGCAGACTTTATCTACACTTTCTACCAAACAGCAGAGATCATTTATTTAAAGGAATTTGTTTTCCCTACTGACCTTTACTTCTGGTGCCAAGGACATTGGGGGGTACACTTGGAGTCACAGCAGAGTTTTAAACCAGAGCTGATAAACTCATGTGGGATGTGACTCCACAAAGCCAGAGTAACAGGAGGAAGGACAGGGAAGAATTTAAGTCATTTTCAAAACCCAGGAACATCTATTCAGGCTTAAGGAACATTTGCAAATTGAAGTGAATCCAATGGGATTTCTGATCACTTGCCATTTCTTCGGTTCTTTATTTATTATGTGTACTTTGGTAGCATCTGGAGGCCTTACTCTACAGGGGGCTGAACAAACACTGAAGGAAAGTGTTATCTCTCCCATAACACAACTTTTTAATATAACATGAAGTGACTCAATAATATCCCATCAAGGTCTTGTTCTAAATGCAAGATATTCCAGGTTTCTGGTTTAAAAGGCTGCATTTCTTTCTGTATAGTGTATTTGGTTAAATGACTATTGCAAATAGCAGTATCTGCCTCCAACTACCTCTCTTATCAATAACTTACAAAGCTTAAATAATAATGAATGCACAGATGTGAAAAATGAATTAAAACTCTCTCCCAAAGTTTCCTCCCAAATTTGCCCTAAACCAGGACAAAACAGAAGGACCTAAACTCAGTACCATCTATCCTTAACCTCCTATATTTTGTGACTCAGTAATGTCCCTTATGTCATTGCAGAGGCAATTCTCCAATGCAAAATAAATGCAGGAACTGGAAAAGGATGACGGAGAGAGAGCGGTGCAGGAAATATTAAGAAGGAAAACATATTTCTCAGAAATAAAATATTTCTGGTTCAGTGCACATGGAACCACTTAGTATTAAGAAAAAAAAATTATAGGGAAGTGAAAAATCAATGCTTTAACAGTGAAATCCAGAAAAAATTATCTTGGTATCAGCTGAGATCTTAAAGCTTGGACACTTACATTTGTGTCACACAGCAATTTTCCTTCTGTAAAGACAAAAATAAACAGGAAAAGCTGATCTATCCCTGCCTGACCTAATTTTGCATTTAAACCACCAGAAGTTTTTATAGCCTGATTCTAATCTGGCCTAAAGATGTTTACATTTTACATTTCTCGCTACCTTTTTCCTGCCTTGATTGTGCTGTTGTCTCCTGCCCAAGTGCTGTAAAAACTTGTCTTCAGCAAGTGGTGAGCTTCTAAATCCAGAATCAATGACCCACTATCAACAGCCTAATTTAGGTGTCAAAGAAAATCACTACAGCCATTGGCCAAAATCACATCATGACCTCGACCTCAGTAAAGGAGATTCAAAACAGTTTTTGTCCAGCTTCTTCAACATGTAGCTTGTAGCACCACATATTTTCTAATATCCAGACCCACTCAACCAAAAAACCTTGAGTTTAATGCCAGTAACATAAGAAAGAAGGCAGCGGGACATGCTAGCTCACATTAAGGGTTCCCTCTGAATTAGGAGTACTCAAGGGATTAATTTAATCTGACATATCCTGGCAGGATTTGGAGAGTGCCACATTCATATTCAAACTTGTGATAAGAAATTAAACACCATCCCGTTTCTGAGTCAGCGAGGCGATAAAGTCCACTTTGAGATATGCAAGTTTCTGATTTAAAATAAGAGTGTTGATAGCTCACAACATATGCAGCTTGTAGCTACACCATGGGAATAAACAGATATTCCAATTTAGGCAGGCATCTAGTTAGGCATTGGGAGATGACTCGACAACTGTCTATGAAAAACTTCCATTTATGCACAACAAGTACAAAACTCCCTTACCTGCAGGTTTGCACATGCTGGTGAATCATTGTGGGAGGGTATTTCGTTGTTGATGGTCTCTGCCCCTGTGTTTTTAAGTCTGGAAGCTGTTGTAGTTGTGGCTGTAGTGGTCTGTACGGGTAAGATTGGCTGCCAGACATTCACATCAGTGCCATTGCCGAAGGCCTGAATTGCATTTTCTGTGAAAATAAATTACAGGCAATTTTCTATTTCTTAAAAAAAAAGGCAAAAAGCAGAACTGAGTTGTTTTTCATTGCCATTATTATTAGTGTGATTACATTTAAAATGTGTATTTATAGAAACTCAGTTTTACACTGAAAACTGTGTCTTATTTTTGAACCTATCAGAAAAATGAACTGAAAATCTGGGGTCGTACAATTATTTGGTGAAGCCTCTTCTTTGTAGTGTTTCCAGTAATTCTTGACAGAAGCTTTAGGACTTACCATAATCATATTTGTAACCATCCAAGAGACTCAAAAATTTACTTTCAAGATTTAAAATACAGTTTGAATATCATGCCCTAATTCAGGCAGGTGAAATTACAGAACAAACTAAAAACAGAACAGGATAAATATTTATTTCTACAGCTTGCTGTAGTAAAACTACTATGCCTATAACTATAAAATAGTTTAACTAAGGCAATCTTTTCCTTACCATTTTCAATCAAAATCTGCATAATTGGGTGAGGGAAACACGGTTAAACTAAAACTTTAGAATATAAAAGTTAAAAAGCTTATCACAGTTTCACAGGATTAAAGAGTGTGTTTATAGCAAGAGTAAATTGGTTGGACTTTTTATAAACAAATAGAAAACCAGTTCTTAATCAGGTCTTTGGGGATTCAACGAGGATTTGGGGATTTCTTATTTCAAATTCTTTGTACAATAAATCAAACAATTTCACTGGGGACTAATATGTAGAAGTTATTAACACTTCTTCTCAGTGGCATTCCTTGCCTTATAAAATAATTTACATTTAATTTTCTTCTGAAAAAGATGTATTTTATTCTGATATTAGTTCTCAGAACTTCAACATGCAAAGAGAAGAACTTGTAAAAAGCACCAGGAATGAGCTGCATTAATAGAGACAAAGTGGGAAGAGGGATAAGTTTTCTTGTGTTTCCCTGAATAATGTAATATAAAAAGCAGTGTTTCCCAAAATCACAGTAACTCTTTGTTTCCACTGTTGCAAGAATGGTCACAGAAATATTTTCAATCCTTCCAGTTTTCAAAGTAATAACTGGCATTTACAATTAGTCTTCAATTATTTCATACAATCATACTTGATCCTTATGAGCCCCTTCCAACTTGAGATATTCCATGATTCTGTGACAGAATCACAGAATTGTTTGGGTTGGAGGAACCTTTCAAGGTCTTCTACTGCACGCCCCCTGTGATGAGCAACTTCAGCTAGATCATTGTTGCGAATGCTCCAAATAACAGGATAATTTTCCATTTTGAAGGGGAAATATACTAAAAAAAAAAAAAACTAACACGAAATTCCTGGGAAAGGAAGTTTTTTTTGTTGTATAAAATAAGTGGGAAGGATTTTAACGACATCTTCTCCAGGCAGTGGAAGGTTCACTAATGAAAATAATAATTTTTAAAAATTCCTATTCTATGTGAAATACAAAACTTTGTAGAAAATCCAGAAACACCTTTCATTTCTTCCTGAAGAAGACATTATTTTGCAGCTAGGATGATAAAATTTGTCTCACAGTGACCTCCAATGTCTTTGATTTATCTTCACTAATGCTTTTGTACTGATGGCAAAAGAAAGGACAAGGAATCCCTCTGTCTTTATGTTCTAAAAGGAATCTGTAACAACCTAGAAATTAATAAATTCACAAATGAATAAAATCTGAGGTATTGCAATAGATATAAATGGCAACTGCCATTAGCCTTGAAGAAGGTCTGATGGCACACTGTTAAATTTTACCCCTCATAAAGTTTGAACTCTTTTCTCTTTTTCTTTTGTTAAATGATCTTGAGTAATTGATTCATTCTTCCAAAGCATAATAAATAGTACATCACAGAGCAACTGAGGTTTTTGTGCACAGAACTCCTGTGCCTTCACTGCAATGCTGCCTCTTGAGAAGCCCCCAATGGGGATTTTCATATCCCTTCCTTAAATCCTGAGCCCTGCACGAGCATCAGCTCAAGTCTGTAGGGCTGGACGGGCCACTCTGGATCACTGAGTCCATTTACTGTTTCTGAGAAAAGCAACGTCTGCTTCTTTGCATAAGCTGATGAAATATGACTTTTAAAACCACTTTTACTCTCAAAACTCCTGCTGGAAATCTATTTCTTAACTTTAGTCTGATGGCTAAAAATTTTCCAATTTCAAGCCTAAATATGTGTGGCCAATATCTGCCTTTTTGATCTCATGCCAACATTGTCCTGCAGGTCAAGTAATCCCTTCTCCTCCCCGAGTTTGCCCCACTAATGCAATTTCAGAGGACAATCACGTAGTCTTTCAACTTCTGTTCTGCTAGACTAGGGAAGCCAAGCTCTTTTGGTCTCCTCATTTATCTGAAATTAAAACTCTGATGCACACTCCATATCATCCAATTATGCTGCTCCAGGCAGACAGGAAATTTGAAAAGAGAACCTGCCAAAATTGACTCCACTGAGCCATTCTGAAATTTAAAGTAGTCCCTAATTTGGAAGTGAGTCTGACAGAAAAAAAAAAAAAATCAATAATTTAGCAAAATCTTTACAATAGTTACTATCCAGGCTTGTGTTAAAACCAGGCATCTGAGATCAAATATCCTAAAAATAAAATGAAGTTGGCTGTAAATTGCAAGCCCAATCCAATTTACACTTACTTACAGCAAATCCTTCATATCCTAAACTACGTCTTTTTTTATATGAAGTTCTTAAATTATACAGAAACCCCTCAGGTGTTGCAATTCCACGGTAAAGATGCTGCCTGACTGTTAGGCTCCAGATATGACCTGTGATGTAAACATATTTCAATACCATACAACTTTGGGTTCTGATTTTTTTTTTTCCCCAAGAGCTTCTCATGTTTGCAATCTTGGCCATAAACCACAGTATCAGGCTATTTTCTCATTCTTTCCATCTTCACACCTACAACAGAGCCACGCTGAACAAAGTGCAAAGTGATGGCCTCGATGCGCCGTAACATGCCTGAGCAGTAAAGGAATTCCAGAAAACACATTAAAAGACACCTAATTTTGTACTCACTAAGGCATATGTTGTCCTGGAAGAAATTCAGAAATTTCGTGCATTCAGCTATGTCGTTGCCACTATTGCTGCAGTCGCACCACGGGGCCACGCTGAGGCTGCTGGAGTCGATGTAGTTTGGTGTCATCACGGTGCCTGTCACCAGAGTGAAGCACAGCACTGTGAGCAACCTTTGCACTGAAACATTCCTTCCACCCCTCGACAGCAAACAGCCCTTGGGAAGTCACTGTTCGGGGCTGGATTCCCAGCACAGACCCACAGCAGGGCTCTGACCTGCAGATTGAACAGGTCCTGGCCCCTCTCAGCCTCTGACACCCAGCCCTGCGCCGTATTTCACACCCTCTGTGGTTTGAATGCAATCACTTTAGGGACTGTAACACAACTCCCACATTGAAGACACATTTCTTCCCTCCAAAAAGGATTCCCACAGAGAGCTGCATCAGCAGAACTGACAGGTAGAGAACCGTGGCAGAGGGAGAGATGGGCTGGGAAAAGGTGAGCACCTCTTTGAAGGACTTTGCTGCCAAATCAAACACATGCGGACCGTGTCCTTAGAGCTGCACTTAAAAATCCGATTTTCCTTCCTTGCTTGTGTTTGTTCTCATTTTAATTCTCGCTGCAAATAAATGGCTGAAACCAGGTACCAGACCCGTGTCTCCTCCCCGAGTCTGCAGCCAGACTGAAAAAACATTTCTGAAATGCATGAGCAAGGAGAATGCTGGTCCTGCTGAGCAGAGCCCTACTACCTCTTGGAGCAGTGCTAACCCCAGGGTACTCATGAAGGACCTGCCAGCAGAGTGGGTTATGGCGATGAACAGAGCAAAAACCAGCATGCATGAAAAGGTACAGCAGATTCTTTGCACGTAATAAATTATTATCAATCCTGCTGTCTCACTACTTCAGTACAGTGATCATTTCCTAAACGTTGTCAACAACTTTCCAACCACAGGGTCATTCTAACTCTGTTACAAACTCTTGGGTAAATATGCTCCCATTTATATGCCAGCTCAAGGCAATCAAGAATGAAATTAAATCAAAGCAGGCATTTTGCGTCCTAAAAGATGGACAACTGTTCATCACTCATCTGGATCAGGAAACTGTTGTATGATGAGCACTTGCTCAAGCCAGTAGTCTCACTGAATGCATTACCCCAGCGGGTCAGGTATTCCAAACCTTCCTAAGGATTGAGAAGTTTGAATCTTCATTTCATTTGTCTGGCAAAAAGGGAAAAATTAAACAAAAAGGGGAAGGAAGATATTCCAGACCTGAACAGCTGCCAGCTGCTTCAGGGAACATGTTCCTCACTTGATAATTTGCAATTCTAGGACAGGTCATATATCGTGAGGAAATGTGATCACATCTCCTCAAACCTGACATCAAAGTAGTCATTAAGAAGATGGAATAGATGAAGGACAAATGTTAGTGACCCGAAGTGTACACTAGGAGAGAAAATTTGGTCCATAGGTCCAGGGTCCAACAGTCTGCCGTAAGAGACGGGAAAGGCCTATCAAACATCAAGCTAAAAAAAGGAACATTAGAAATAACACAAATCACAGAGTGATGGCTAATAGCCTTTCAGTCACCAGGCAGTGCTGGGAAATGAACAAATCAACATGCAAACTGCCTCATATGTGACGTGGGAGACAAAGGACAGCAGGCACTAGGGCTGGCCTGAGAAAGACAGTAATGGATGTGAAAATGAATGTGGTCCCATTGTGAAATCCACAAAAAGCATCTTTTATCTTGTTTTGGGATGTTCTTTGACTATAACCCCATACCTTTGGCTTCCTGCAGCTTTTAACAGATAGTTGCACTAATAATTGCTCAAATTCAGCATGAGATTAGTACATGAGTAAACAGCATGGTTCAAAATTCATTAAATGGAGATAGAGAATTTAGTAAAACAGGCATATATAATTTGCATTGTTAATGAAATCTGAACAGTAGATAAATAAGAAAAGGAATGATGGTGAATTAAAATAAAACACATTAAAATGTCTCTCCCTCATCCTTGTGATGGTTCAGAACACTATTTCAGCCTTGCAACATTATCTGAAAAGAAGTGTGAGAAAGTGAAAATCAAAAGGATTTTGCAAATGGAAAGAAAATAGTAGGCTGAAAAAAAAATCTAATTAGCAAATGCTTAGTGAAGGGTTAAAAAACCAGAAAGGTACTGAGGAAATTAAAAAGGTCACTGAGGTAAGACTTTCTTATCACAAAGAGGTAATAAGGTAATTAAAATGGGTTAAGATGGGTTAAAAGTGTAAGAGATACCAAGGTACAATTAGGGTTGATGAATACAGGACAGACAGGACAAGGAAAGTGTGTACACAGCACACAAACTGTGCATCCAGCAAAAACAGAGTGGCTGAAAGAGCAGCTAGTAGAAAATCAGTCTGTCATTTAAACCTGGGGGCAGATGTGAACCCAAGCAGATTACATGCTTGGTTTCCTGGGGTGGATTTTCTTTTTTCCCTGCCTTTCCCTTCCCCCTCTCTCCACTAGCTGGCATCTTGGAAATTCTGCTGATGGACACTAAGGGATCAGGGAAACCATGGAGGCTGGCAGTAAAAGAGGACATGCTTGGTTTTCTGAGCTCTGGGTATCAAACTGCTCTGGCATGGCCTCTAAAGTCAGCAGCCAGACCTCCACATTTCAGACAAAAGCAGAGTTGGGCTGAACACAGCCAGGAGGTTGCTCAAATTAAGGTGAATTAATAGGGAGATGGATGGTGAGTCTAGGAGAGGGACCTGAAGTTTCTTTGGCCCAAAGCAACTCCAGCTTACTCACAAAAACACTCACGGAATTCCTGGGAATACCAGGGAACTTGGATGGATTTTGCTTGACAAGGGAAAATGTGTCAGAAAGTGAATGCTAAAGCAGATCTTGAAGTCACCACTTAGGGTAAAACTTAATTCATGTGTGAGTACAGAAGGTCCAGACGGCTTAGCCAGGCTGCAACCAAAGCACTGACTCAAACCTGGCTATCTACAGTCTCCTTTTACATTTATTGTTTTTCATGGTTTTATTTTAATTTTGAAAAATATTAATTTATCTCTATACTACAACAAGGAGCCTAAAGGAATTGAGGTTTTCCAACTTCCTGTAAGCTGTACGTATCTTTAAAATTATATACATAACACCCGTTAAAGCAGCCTCTACAGACCGTTCTCCTTTTTATTGATAAAGCACCTCACACAAAAACTGTGACTGGCTCTATTTTCATTTAAAGTCATTAATTTTAGGTGGAATTCCACTAATTTCAGTGAAGTTAACCCTCACTTACATCCCTGTATTTGAGGACAGACTCACATCCACTGTACCTTCCATAGAGAAGCCTCAGTTTCCTGAGCAAACTACGTGGAGGTGCAATTTTTGCTACATTTAATGAAATGGCTAAACAAAATAATATTTTATTATAATGAATAATATTTTATCTTCTTTAAGTGGAGATCCTGAAGCTCTGATGAACAAATGGATCTGTAGCAGCTTCTTACCCACAGTCTAACTCTTCTTCTTGTGTTTTATATCTATTAAGCAGACATTTGAAAGATTATACTGCTGATTTCTGCCCTACTCCACTTTAAGATCAGATTGATATCAGAAGCAGGAATTTACTGCTTCAGCACAAGTGTTTTGGTAATTTCTTGATTTAACAGAATCACTGCTAAGAAGCAAAAACTCTCATAACACCAGTCAGTTCCTCTTTTGCATGTCTCTAGGGGCTAGCAGGAAGGAAGAAAAATGTGTATTTTTCCCTTTGAAAACTAGATCTCTTTTTGATTCGAATTCCTTAGGCACCCGTTCTGCATTTCTGATGTGTGACAGTGTTTTGATGCATGGTCATCCCCTGTTACACAAGAACACCTCACAAGAGGAACTGGGTCATCTTTGGGGTTAAACTGAAAAATGAAACCAACAAAACTGCCAGCAAAATTCTCTAGGCCCAGCAAGAACGTGGCAGCTCTTACCCAGAAGTATCTGTTAGTAACAGCTACTCCTTGCCAGCAGCCAGACTTCTTAAACTCATTGACAAGATTGGATTTCAAGGCTATTCAATTCTCTGTTTCAGAGTCAAATGACAGTCTGTCATAACTGTTCAGATGTTATACCCTTTGCATACTGTCTTAATCTCTTCAGTGGTAGAAGAATATCCTTTGGAGCCATCACATCTCATTTTACCCATTGCCACATGGACTTACCTCACTTATTAGCTGCTAGAGTAATAAGAATGGTAACAATAAGCCACTGAGTGTAGCTTTCAGTCCTTTTTCAGCAAACCCAACCTCTTTTAGAAATATTTTCATTTCGATCTTATCTCCAGAGACATTTACTTAAAAGCAGGATCAGCTTCAGGGTCTCAGCTGGCACCTTCATGCCCAACAGAAGGGGGTATTACCGCACTGCAGCAGGTGCAGCCTCTAAGTTTAAAAACATCTTATCTGGTGGCCTTTTAAATTTGTTTGTTTCAGAGTTCTGACATTCACTTATTATTTATTGCCCAACTATGATATTTCTACAGCACATTCAGCTTCTTGGCATGATCTCTCTCTTTCAGGAATCCAATAATGAGTGTGGGATGTGGAATCTGGCTTCCATAAAAGCGTCCTTGTGCCCGTTGACACTCAGGAAGGTGACAACAAACAAAACTAACTACGTTGGGGAGGGAAGAGGATTTCAGATTTGATCTCAGCTCATCTCACTGGCAGGCACCTCTGAAAACAAGAGTGGACAGAAGGATATCATGGAAAGAATAAGAGCTGCAATTGATAAAAGGCTGGATTGATCTATTGTTTCTTACCTCAGATTCGGGTATCTTTCTCTGAAGGTGTTTACCCAAACTTGTGATGACAGCTGCAATATTAAGCAAGCTGAACTTCCACTTGTTAACTTCCTACTCCTTGATTCTGTCTACATTCAACCCTCTTAATAAGCTTTACTGTTTAAGCTTGCATTTATTTCAAATTCAAGCACCTTCCCCTCCTAATCTTCCATCCCTAATTTTCTTGTCATGTACAAGCTTACCCCAAGAATCTCTGTAAAGCAAAACAGGGCCATCACATGTAGGTAGAGAAACTGGCCTAGTAGCATATCATACAGTATTATATTCCAGTTTTTATTTCACACAGGCCTTCCAAATGCAGTTAGGGTTTTTTTCTCGTGAGCAAGCCCCCACCCTCCCCTGCCCTCTCACCAATGAGCCCCGAGTAAGCGAGCAGGCAGTCAGCATAGTTCTCCTTCAGACAGCCACTAACAGAGCGTGACTCGGGCTGGCAGTTGGTGAAGAAATCTGCAAGGCGAGATCTGCAACAGGAAGAAAAATGCGTATCTTTAAAAATCAAGCCTGAAGGCATTCTTACCTTTTACACTCTCTATTTTTGGACAAGGCTTAATATTCTTTAACTTAGATGCATACTGGATGCATTTCAGCCATTGAGAGTCTCTTTCTAAGACGCATCTCTTTCCAGAATCTATATTTGGAGTCAGAATAAGAAAGTGCAAGAAAACAGTAAAAAGGAACAGAACAACAGGGAAATGCCTGCCCTTTAGTACAAGAAATGCTCTGCATTTTCATGCCAAGAAAAAAACCACAAAGACTGATTTTATCATATGAGGAGTCATTTTGCCTGGATCGGAACTCTAAACTGGAGTCTTTTATTCAGAACACAGTTTCTGCTGTTTTACTGATTACACAAAACTGTACGTTCATGCTCACAGAGCAAGCAAGACTCTCGCTGCAAGACTTGAAGCAGGGCCTGCTTTGGTGGTGTCCCAGGTTTCCAGAGATGAGCTCACCCCTGCAGCAGCAGCTGGGGCAGCAGGCAGGACCCGCTGGCACGACCTCCTCGCCCCCCAGAGCCACGGCACTGAGAATCCCTTTGTTCTTGTAAAGCCTGCATTTATCCAAACTCGGGGGTACGGAGCCCAGGCTGAGATGAAAGTGTGCTCTGCATCGCGTTCTGCTGCTGAGTGGCCACATTATCTTCACTACCTCAGCCAGCCCCGGACCAAGGAGGGGAGAGCACTGATTACATGCAGGAGGTGCTTTAACACCAGGAGTGAAGCTGTATTGTGATCAACTGATTACAACCATGCTGGAAATTAAAAGGACTAACAGACAGGATCTCTTCTGATTATCTGTGATTTCAAGGCCACAAAATGCCCCCATTCCGGTCTGTAAAATTTGCAAGGCATTGATGAGGTGGGTCAAGGTCACACATTCTACAGTCATCCCCCTGCCCATTTTAGCCGTATAATCTTGGAGCAGCGACTTTTGTTTATTTACAAAGTGTTATTTAGACCTTCATCCATGGAAAAAAAAAAAATCACCTCTCTACTTCATTCTTTTCGTCTGTGAAATAGATATAAAAATGTTCTTTTGCCTCTGACAACTCACAGTGATGTCTCAGGATCAGATGTTTAATCTTTGCAAAGCCCTCTCAAAATCAGAATAGTATACTCTATGAATTTTCATTACTGCTCCAGCATTATGCAGATTTGCAATATAAATGCTCTTTTTCAGTTTTGCAACAACCTCACAAAAGTTAGCAGAAACAAGTGATTTGCAAGTGATTTACTTTATTTGTTTACATGCTCCAGAGACTAATTATCTTTGCTTTATTGTTTTACCTTCCCCAGAATGGGACTGGATACACATCATTAACTGGCCTGAAAGTAACGATGGGCAAACATCAAAAGGTTCAGAGGCTTAGTTTGAAAAAGCATCCTATAAATAAACTCCATGCAACCTATACTTGAATTTATGAGAGCTGTTCTCATGGCCTTATTTTAGTTCCATCTCTCACTAGCTGTACTGACACTACCAAATCCATGGTTGCCTTCAAGCCACAGTCAACCCTAAGCTTTTCACTCCCTCTCTTGCCTTATTTAACCACTTAACCTTGAGATGGAAATCTGTACCCAGTTGCCTTCAATAGCTTTAAAAAGCCAGCCTCTCTACCAAGCCTTCATACGTACATACATATATATATACATCTATGTATGTATACATATATTTCTAAATTTACATAAAATCCCTACTTAACTGGTGAATATATACTGTACCTACCAGGAGACAGGCTGAGAAGAAATGGGTCTCAAGGTATGGAAAGAGATAAATAGCAGCACCATGAAGAAAATCTGGGAAAGGAAATCCTCTGTCATTGCAGTGATTCCTCTCCCAGTCAGTAATTAAGACAGTGGCTCGAATCCAGCTTCTGGATCAATTGGGAAAAGAAAGTTGACAGTTTCCAAGGGTTTTTCTAATTCGACTAATACCTGGATGAATTCAGGTTTAGAACAGACTAGAGCCTATTACATCTATCTAGTATGAAAAACCTCTGCCATGGTAGAAAGGGCAAGCCTTCTGCATATACAGTATTCTTGTATTTCTAAAACAAAGTAGCTCCTCAGATCTAAATTTCGTTATTTATGTGACCACAAATAAATCTTTTCAGTAATGGATTATACAATCAGCACCTTGATAATCCTGAAAACACTTCTTGCTATCATTTCATCATTCTTAAATGTCCAGGTCTCCCTTAGGTTATTAGGTGCATCAGTCCAGAGATCATTTAATACACTCCTCTTCTCTAAATGTTTTTAAGGACTGATAACTATGGAATAAAACCAGTCATTTACTACCCAGCCTGCTTAAAGAACTTATTTGTTGTAAAGCCTAAAGGAGGCTAAAAATAGCTCTGCTGATCTCTTTTCCATACACCTTGATTTCCATGTGAATTTCTGAAGAATTTTTGTGGTCATAAAAAGTAATGATGTGACAACATTGCACATTTAAGTTTTCATAAGTCAAATATAGTTCAGATAGGTCTGGTCTGAGCATTACTGGACATTATCACACAACCCTTCCCTAGCCAGTCATCCAAACTTCACACAATCCAAGCTCTCACCCTCTCCTCAGCTGTTAACTACACCTGATGCTTTTGTGGATTTATCTGCCCTGGAGATAAAGTTAAGGTGAGAAAATAAAAACAGAGACCTGCCACAAAATACTCCAGTACTTTCAGTGAAGATCTGCTGACTAACACCCACTGAAGATCTAGCCCCAAACATTTCCAGGAGTCGGGCAGTGATGAAAATGTGCTCATCAGTGAACACCGAAAGGGTGGTACTGCTGTTTATCTAGAGAGAAAGACAAATTAGCCTAATGAGACCCATTAATCCTAAAGTATTGCACACGAATATTAAGAACTGTTTGGGTAAAAGAGACAATTCTTTTAGGGATGCAGAATCAGAGCAATCTGATAACAGAAGTTCTATCAAAATTATGCACTGTGTTAACGTAGTGCTCCTTCAGCAGGAGGCAACTTGAGGGTTTCTGACCCATGACTGAGCAGTTTTATTATCCAGAGAACAACCAGAGCTTGCCGCCTGTACCTTCAAGTGTGCAGTTTTACATGTGCAGGGTACCCAGACGTATCTCACTGCTGAAGAGAGAGAGAGAGGCAGTTTTATATTGTCCGTACCATGTAGCAGGACCATGTAAAAGAAACTATTTGTTTCTTTTTCTGTCAAAAATCCTCATTGTGCACAGCCACATTTATGATTTGTTCCCTTTTCCTTGCATAAATAAGGAGTACTACTCAGAAATATTTCTCCTAGGAAGAGGAAAATAGGGGAACAAAAAAAAGTCATCTCTTTGTAGGGCAAAAAAACCCCACAAATTAAATTAGTCCTATCTTAGCCCTGGAAAATCTGCATATGTTCTGGAAAGCTTACTTTAAATATTTTGTATCCCACTAGCTGGAAAAGTAAGAGTAATCCTATCAGCAAATTCAAAGAAAATCTGCTCAAACAACAAACAGCCTTTCTGAAAAGAAAAGAAAAAATCCTCAACCTGCTATTCTCTAATGCTTTGTATCAGTACCAGTAAAATAATTTGTAACAGTTAAAAATACAAAGGAAGCAAAGTTAATTTGCTCTCCTTATGATAGTGGCTATTCAAATACTCAGTTGGATAATTCAAAACTTTCACATTTTGCTTACAAATAAGCTTTTTAAATAGCACTATTGTATTGAATCTGCATATAATTTTTGAAGCAATTTTATTTTATATTAGCACAGGCCATTGTATAGGCAACATTGATTAGGTTTTCACCACTTTTTGTTCTCAGGGTTCTATAAAAGTCCTTTGATGTCATTAAGTTATCTTTGATATTTATCACTTCTCCCTCTTTAAGGTTGGTCGATTCAGCTTCAGCATTGATGCAATATTTAAAAGTATAATAAAAATTGTGGAAGTTGCAGAAAATTTTTACGATTTTTAGTTTGGATCTGGTGCATATCATAACCTATCAAAAAGCAACACTCTGAACCAGATTCCTCCTCAAGAAGCACACACATCACTGGGATGGCAGGTGTTGATTTCTCTTTTTTTCTCTCTCTGACTGTATTGTTGGTACACAAGGGCTGAGCCCTCGAGGAGAGACACGTCTCTCAGCCTTGCCCTGGCACTGGTGATGTTCACACCAAGCAAGACACTGACCTCAGGTCTCCTGCTGGCTGCCCACACATAGGTTGTGATGTCCAAGTGAGTGGTCACAACCACTCACCCTGTTAGGAATGCAGGGAGCGACTGCTCCGGTGCCACACCTCAGGGATGGCAGGTGAGGTCTGGACATGCTCACTGCCACCTCTCCTTGCATTGCTGCTTGTGTTTAGGCACCTATTTATAGCAGGAACATAAAGAGTACGTAAATGCCAGAGCTGAGAGACTGAGGTGACTACACTAATTAGTCAGAGCTGCTCCGGTGTCTAGACACCATTTGGCAGTGCAGTCACGGAAGGGAAGTGCTGCATCAATATTCAAAACAGAAAAGAGGTATAAATCCGACACTGAAAAAAGCCAGACTAAGTCAATGAATGTGTGTCACAGTGATAAATGGCACCATTACAGAAAAAAAACAAGTCAAAATACTTGTTCTTCTTTCGTGGGGGTCAACTGCAGCGTCCTACTCTGGCTGCAAATAGCTCCCGTACAGCTGGAGTGGTGCTGCTTCTGCTGGGATGCAAGAGTTGGTTGCAAGGGTTGGTATGTGCCCAAACTAATGGCTTTATTGTTGGAGGAGCATTTCATTTTCTCTTTTCTTTCATAAACAGTGAGAAAATGAGGCAAAGGCCACATAAGCAACTCTATCAACCAGTGGGATGAAAAAAGCCTCCAAAGAACTCCATAATGAGAGATGACTCCCTGCACACAGTAAAGTAGCTTTGATCCATCTTTTTTTCATTAAAGGACACTAGAGCTATGTAATTTTACTAAATCTTACACCTCCTTAGCTATTTACACACACTGTTGAGCACCTGTGAGCAACTACAAATTTTGTCATTTAAGAATCACTTTCCCATGGATTTATTAAACTGCAACCCCACTAAATTTTTCCAATGAAAACCCTGGTTTGTGTTTGGTTGCTGCCTTCTTTCTCAAACAATGGCAGTGTCCAGGTCCTGAGGTCACTGATGTTCCTGCCCAACCCTGCCCTGCCCTGCCCAGCCATGGGCCCCAGTGAGCCAGGTCTGCCCACAGGCTGATGTCCCATCCTGTCCCCAGGGAGATGCCCCACACCTGGACTGCCCCGCTGCCCAGCTGGGGTGGTGGGATGAGCCCAGCCCGAAAGGTTCTGTCCTGCCTGTCCCTGGAGTCCAAAGGAGCCCCAGGAAGCCCCCAGCCCACGCTGCACCCTGACATCCAGCTCAGCATTTGCACCTTTTGGGGAGTGGGAAGGGTTAAAAAGTAAATTTCTGATGGCAAACCATTTGCCTCCCAACTCCTGAATATATTGACGGCAGTTTCTCGCACGTGAGCTGATCCAAATCTTTTCCAACACTGGCAGAAACAATTACAGGATTTTAGACCCCAAATACCAGCTATTAACTGAAAGAAGCTTGAAAGAAGTTAGTTTTTATCTGGTTTTGCTGCTGTTTTGTTATTTTAAATGTCTGGCTGCCTAAACCCAAGCAAATATTTGATTCTGAATTCAACTTTGCCTCTCAAAACTGTGTTGTTATCCGGAAGCAAAATACGGACAATGCCCAATTACACAGAGGCAGCCTATTTGGATTGTGGGATAACTAGACACAGAACAAACACCAGGGACCACACAGGATTCATTGAGATGCCTTCCAGCAGCAGGAGTGCTTGCTCAGAGCATCAGGCACAAAACCCACCAAGGCTGGTCCCTCCAGAGAGCACCCACACTCGACCCAGCTTGCTGTCTGTACCGTGTCCCCACCACACTTGCCAGCATTTATGTTACTACTCAGGCTTTTTGTTTAGCAGGGGCCTCCTGGACATTAATACCCCCAAAAATGGAGATCTAACTCTTTGAAATTCAGTCATGCAAAATAAAAAGCATTTCCACCGATGCATATCTGTATTTTAAAATTAAAAGTACAAACACAGTATTCTTTCTATTCTTCTATTAACAAATTCATACCCTACAGCCATGCTCTTTTGCTGCACTTTGTGGAAAGCAAAATAAGTTCTACACCATTTTCTGTTAATATTATCCTTTCCCTTTGCTCATGTCATCTGCTTGAGACCAGTTAGCTCTTCTTACACAGTATCTGCTACAGCAAATCAAAGGAACTTAACAAAACACTAATGTCATAGTTTATCAATGTTAATTAAATCCTCTAAGCGACTCAAGATCATTCATGAGAGTAATTTTAATTTAATATATTTGGTCTCCTTTGGGTTTAAGGGAAACTACTAAGCTCAAATGTGATTCTAAACAAGTATGATTTATTTGAAATTGGGTTATATAAATATTTATATACTACTGACCTTTTGTGTAATAAAACCAATTCCGAAAAATATGGTGAAAATCCTGAGCACAAGGTAATGCAACAAAGATTTAGAACACTGATTCTCAGATGCTGTGACACAAAACAGAATTTTCTCTTTCTGTTTGCAAAAAAAAAAAAAAAAAAAAAAAAAAAAAAAAAAAAAAAAAAAAAAAAAATTACCTCACATCATTTTTTAGAGGCCTGTTTGAGAGAACATCTGGAAAACATTCCACAGGAAATCAAACCTATATTAAATATGTTCTGCAGGGCTCTGTTTCCTTGCATCAACCTTAAGCATTCATAATGTGTTTCTGTCTTCTCAGCTGCAAAGAAAACACTTCTGTCAGAGTTCTCTACAAAATGACAGACTGAATTGTCAGCCTGTGATTTTATCGGGGGATGCTACTAAGATTTCTATTTAGTCGACCTGTCTCTGTACCAAAGCTCTCCAATAACATGAAAAAAAATCCACCAGCTGCTTTCCAACTATCATCAATTTGTGTATTTTTTTGTTTAATTCCCTTTATGCTGTTTAATTTGAAGCTTCTAATTTAATTGACTGGCATTTTTAAAGATGCCCAAGCCTCAGTGTCTCCTGACAGGATGATACTCAGGAAAGAACTACTACATTATGGAGAGAGTTGTTCTCACTTCATTAGCTGGGCAAGCAGAATAGCCTTTACAGGCTGGTAACCTAAGAAAATCACTGTCACTCTCAAAAAGCAAGCCAAGGAAAAGTAGTGCCACTGCAAATCCTTGAGCGTGCCACTGGACGCTTCAGTGTTTATTAATACCTATATTGGGAGTGCACACTGAAGGGATGTGGTTCCAAGTACCTGAGAAAGACATCCACGGCAATAATATTCCCTGTAACCACTTGAATAAACTGTAATAGACTATTACTAGCTCAAGCATGAAACTGATGGGAGTTCGGAGATGGAAAATAATCTAAAAAGTCCAATACAAGTTCTCTTTTTACCAGAAAAGTTTCTGTTGGTAGATGTACTGGAACGCCACGTTTCCTGAGGTTATGCAGGGGTGCTCTTTGTGTAAGAAAATCTCTCAGTGGTATGTGTGGTGACATTCCTAAAGGAAACAACTCTGTGTCCCCTTGTCAGAGGGGTGGCTCAAGGGAAGAAAGGGTGTCCAGTGTGTCCTTGCACTCAACTGAGCAGGGTCTGTGGGCAGCCAGCAAGGCTGAAACCCATCCTGGAGCTACTCTAAATACTGGTCTGACCTTGGAACCTTTGGAGACAACAAATATAAAATCAGAAACACAGAAGATAAAAGCAGAGTAGAGTCTCTTTTATGTGAACCCATTTCTTTCATGCACAAAACAGCCCCACCAAACAGTGAGTCAAGAAGTTCTGGTAGCAGCAAGCCAAGAGAGCACTGATCTTATTCAGCATGTTTTACTTTTAGAAGTAATGTGGATATATAATGATAGCACAGAAGGCACTGACTTGTGGTGTAAGATTGGAAAACAATGCATTTTTACCAGTTAAGAATGATACGCTATCTCAAGAGCATTTTTTTTTTACTCCAGTCTCAAAAAAACATGAACATACAGGGCTGAGAAAAAAATGTGAGGCTGAGAGCTGACAGCCTGTGGCACACCCAGACATTTACAGAGGTTGTTCTGAAATGAACTGTCCATTCTGAAAAATATTTTGCAATGCTGCATGATGGCCAGTTACTGAGATGTACCTCCAGCATTTTGTAATGACTAATTGGCAAAGGGAGCATGGTAACTGAGAGGACAACCACTGTGATTTATGCTTGAATTAGAACAATGAAAGTGAACTAAACATTCAAATAATACAGCTTGAAATTAACAGTTTAGTTGTATCTGCTTTACAATAGAAAAGCTTCCCTTAATGGTTTACAGAACGTGCTTGAAAAAATATAATGTAAGCACACGCATTACAATTTGATGTAAGGTCATCTCTTAATAATCGTAGACAAGGGTCACAGTCAGCTCACACAGACAATCTATCATCAACAGTAAACACACACCAGAAAACCCCTTGTTTTAAAGCCAGCAGATCATTAAAGCATGGGAAACAACCACCATCTCTGCTGAGAAGCCTTTGCAGACACTGCTACATTTACATCTGGCTTCCAATTAACAGGAGTTTCTCCAGTAACATGGGAGTGTTTATTAACATAATTGAAGCAATATGATTTCTATTCTGTAAACATGAGAATGCTAAAATTTGAAAATATGCATGTGGCTGTCACTTGCTCTGTTGAGAAACAAAGTTTTATTTTTAGCTCCAGTGTTTACATTTTCTTGCAGCTATTTTAACAGATGAACTGCCACCAGAAATATTCTCTCACTGGGCCCTGATGTAGAATGATATAAATAACCTTTGCGAAGTCCAGCATAATGGAATGGTAAAATCAGTTGACATTCTCCTAATTAGCACTGCCTGAAGATTTACCTACGCAGAACAGGAAGAGCCAAATTCATCCCTGTAATAAATCCACTGAAGTCAATGATGTTGGAGGAAGTACACTGGGAATGGACTTCATAGAATAGATCTGTTATTTACATTAAATACAGAGCAGCTTCTTGCCTGTAGCATATGCATGGCTTGAGGTAAATGAAAAAAACATTTTGATTTATTAAAGAAAATGCTCTTGTGTGATATATACACCCTTTCTTTGCCCCAGAAACAGCAAGTTAGCTGAATGTGACTGGGCGTACAGAACAGATCTTCACTATATCTAATAGATCAGGGGGTGGAAACTACTCATCAAACCAGAGGATGCTAAACTGCTTTCTACAGAAACCTCTCAACTAACAATTAAAAAAATCAGCAGTAGCAGTACTCCTAGTGGAACCCCATCCAGCAAAGCAATTAAGTGCTTGCTTAACTGCAAGGACATAAGTAGCTTCAAATTTAGATCTCTGTTGAAGTTTAATGCCAAATTTAACTGTCCCAGATTTCAATATTTTTGACTAAACATGTGTGAGTCCGCTTAATTAACATATATAGTTTAATCTCTCCCCCCCTACCCCCCTATAAATCACCAAAACAAAATGGGTCACATTAGCCCTGCTGTAACCCCCTCCCCGGCTCATGCTCCTAACCTGTAGTCTTCTTATTTCTTAAATTATACAGGCAGCTTTTCTTTTCCACTTAAATTAACAAAAGATGGCTTTTCAGACAAAATGAACACTCAGGGGAGACCTTATGGTCCTCTACAACTACCTGAGAGGAGGCTGTGGCAAGGTCTTCAAGCAACAAGTGACAGGATGAGAGGAAATGGCCTCAAGTTGTGCCAGAGAAGGTTTAGGTTGGATCTCAGGAAAATTTTCTTCATAGAACGAGTTTTCAAGCACTGGAACAGCTGCCCAGGGAAGTGGTGGAGTCACCACCCCTGGAAGTAGTTAACAGACCTGTAGATGTGGCACTTGGGGACGTGGTTTAGTGGTGGGCTTGGCAGTGTTAGGTTTAGGGCTGGACTTGATGTTCTTAATGCCTTTCTCCAACCTAAATGACTCTTGGAAGGATCACATTTAGATCCAAGGGCTGGAATGCAGTGGTCACAAGTATCTAGCTCAGCTCACTGAGTCATTTTCCGAGAAAGAGACTGACATGGCAGCAGGGTATCCAAACACAGCCTATAAAACCTGAATCATGGGCATCCCAGTTTAGTTTGTGATTGTTGTAGGCTCTCTTTATTCCCACTTTCACTTCTTCAGCCCTGCAGACTGGTAATATGGAATATTCAGTGCCACAGGTTATTTTTAACCTGATCAGCAGAGGATCTACCCAACTGCAGGGATGCTGCCTGGAAAGCTTGAGCTTGCCTGACAAGGGACCTCAGTGTGAAATCCTGTCTAGGTACTGCTCCTTAGAGCACAAACTCTCTTCACTGGTACAGCACAAAGCCAAGGGAAAGCTAAGCCAGTTTTCTAATTCTTGAATTTCTAATTCCTGAATTTCTAATATCCTTGTGTCTTTCCTGCTTTCAGAAAAATGTCAATCACCCAGCAAGCTTTTAATCTTCAAGCCCCTCCTAAGCTGACCACAGAGAGTACAAATGTGCCCAGCACATTTGGGCACTGCAGAATGAGATCCATCCACACTTCAAGAGGGACAAAGCAGTCCTGTTTGCTGGATGTTTGGATTTTTTTTATTCCAAAGGGATTTACAGATATCATATGAGGAGGAACTGCTTAATTAATTTTGAGTTTTATTCAGATGGAAGAAACTTAAAATTACCATTGTTTCTGAGGGGGAGAGGAGAGCAATGTTATGTCTATTTACCCTGCTAACAGAAGACATCAAAGTAATGAATCACATAAAGGACTGAAAGGGAAGAATATAATATTGCTGCATTTTCTATCTTTACTTTGCCTTTCTTGAAAGGTTTTTGCTTATTTTGCAGAGACTGCACTAATACTTTTTTCCAGGCTAGCAGTTCCCCACACACAAGCTCCACTACACCATCAAGTTTCCTCTGCAGAGTACACCAGCTTCTTTCCCACCCCCACTCAGACCCCACTTTTTGAATTTTCTCAACTGTCACCATGCCTATTAGTTCATTAAAATGAATGAATACCTGTTTTGTCTTTTTTTTTTTCACTTAAATAAATAAACCTCTAGCAACATAGACATATATCCATGCATCTACATGCTTGTATATACATATAAAAATCACTCTTCCAACTCAGGCCCTGCGAGGTGAGCTTGTGGGCATGGGCCAAAAAGTAGACTTACAATGTTTTCTGCCCCATTTGGTATTCTAGAGACACAGGAGCTCCCCTGAGTGCAGGTGCAGAGAGCTCAGGCTCACCCCACTACACTGCAAGCATCCTACACCTACTGCAGGGTGAGCCAGGCACGAGAGGTTTCGCACCCACTCCCTCCCTCAGTCTCCAAACACACAATGCAGGCACGCCCTGCACTGCTCCAGAAATCAAGAGTGTCCTTTCCTTTATGTCCTTAACAGCATTACCAAAACTATGCTGTTGTCCTGGTTTTGCACAGACATAGCAA
Source organism: Donacobius atricapilla (assembly GCA_013397315.1). NCBI lineage: Eukaryota > Metazoa > Chordata > Aves > Passeriformes > Mimidae > Donacobius > Donacobius atricapilla. The sequence goes on from WBMY01008198.1 coordinate 908,081, forward strand.
ACCGATCATCTCAGAGTGCTCCCATTGCCAATTTGAAATAAATGCCCCGGAGGGACTCAAACACCTCCTCAAATACCTTCTGCTATCCAGAACGGTGTAATGCTCCTGTGTCCTTCATAAAAAAACCCACCAAGTGCCCTTTTAACACGCAAATCTAGAGTCAGGCTGAGAGTGAGCTCTCAGGCTTTTATCTGACCAACTGAATTGTCACCAAAATCAGCTACAAGGCTCAGAAAAGGAGGCAGCACCTCTGTTTTCCCTCTCATTTGCTGAATTACAGATGATCACTGGACCGTGGCAGTATATTGAGGGAGGAAAAGCACAACATGCAGAGAAGCAGGTGAGGAGGCGCCGTAAGTGGCTGTAATAGAATTCAAAGTGTCAAGAGAGGTGGTGAAAGTCAGATAATTGCAGGAAGATCTGGAAAGAGGAGATGAAAGGAGACTAAGCGAGGGGGAGAGGTAGGAGGAAAAAAATAGTAAGGGGAAAAAAGAAAGTGAGGAAAATGAAATAGAAGTATAAGGAATAGAAAATGTGAAGAAAAGGGCAAATTTCTTTCCCCCCTCTTCCATCTCCCCCCCACAGGGCACTGCTCCCTGTTAACTCTCTGAGGATTGCTCGCTCCTAGAAATAGATGGTGGGTTACCCCCATCCTGGAGCAGGACAAAATAGGGTTGCCGGCACATTTATAACATCTCACCACACACTTGCCTCTAGTGCTGAAGCACGAGGGTGCAGGGTCTGCAGTCAGCAGGGGCTTGTGCTGCAGAACAGTCCACAAGACTCACACAGAGAAGTCACTTTTACCAACAGGTTCCAGGTGTAAAGCACCTGCAGATCTTCACATGCCTTACAGGAAAGGAGCGCCGACACAGCGACTCCCTTTCCAAGGTAAATTATCATTAAAAGTGTTCAACAGAGTATCTTGAAGGAAAATTATTTCCTTGGCAAGTTTCTGATGTTTTCAGGAAATGCAGCAACAGCTGAGCTTCTGTTGTAACATTTCCAGTGGACGAATTCTTCTCTGCGTTGACAACAACGTTTGCATTTCTTCACAGAGTGCTCTGATACCTGCAGAAGCAGACATCCTTCATACAGAGCTGAATGGGTGCGTGCAACTAAATTAAGATTGGATAGGACAGGTGACCAAAAACTGGTCAAGAGGTAAGAACACACCAATGAAAGCACATTTATAAAGATTTGGCTCTCTGAACACACAGTGCTGAAAACATTTTTCACTGTATTTTCAAGGAGATGACCCATGTACTGGAACCTAATCGGATATTTCATTATTATCCTTCCGATATCCCAGAAGAAGAAGTTATTTAAATATGTTAAGCCTATTTTTGTAAATTTTTTCAGTGTCAAACAGCTGCAGACAGTAATATGTACCTTTTGCAGGACTAAAGGCAAAAAGTTAGGCAGACAACTGTCTTCTGAAATCAGTTAAGAACGATGTTCTGGCTGTTTGAGCTTCAAAAATAAATGTCAATGATCTGACCAGTCATTTTGAGTATCATTATTGTGAAGGACAAGACACATTCTCCTACCAGTTTTTTTATTAGCAAAAAAATGCTGTCCTTCTTTTTTGATCTTTGCAGCACATGAATGGATTGATAGCATTATTTCAATAAATAATGTGTCTGTATCATTATCATTCTGGTCAGTGTCTTCTGAACATATCTAGGGAAAAAACCAAGTATGCACATTCAAGACACAGATTATTAAAAAGACCAAACTAATGACTCACACTTTCATTACTCAAGCAAAATAGTATTTGCAGTACTGTCAAATGTGACAGTGGCGAACATGAAGCACCCTGCCCTGCATTTACAGCAGGATGATATTCTTAAAACATGCCAGTCAACTTTCTGAAGATCAATTGTTAGCTGAAGTGATCAGATCATGAACTTCTTTAAAGGATTGTGCTATTCCAGGACATCACTGGTGAAAGTTTTCAATGGTACACTGACTTTTCTTAGATTTGTTTACTCTCACAACAGAAAAGTACTTTAATGGCTTCTTCTTGTTGGTTTTTCTGCTTTTCTTTTCACTGAACATTGACAGCCATGCCTGAGAGACTACAATCGTTTCAAAGCTTGATATGGACTGGGATACAAGCAGAGGCAGCAGACAAATGATAATAAAGATGAACCATTCAACATTCTGATGAAGTTGAAAATTAGGACTGTTTACATAAGTCAGAACTTATTTGCATTTCCTGACATTTCAGGTCTCTTTATCCTTTGATTGAGAATTTCTTATGTAACAGATATATTAATGAATTGAATTTAAAAAAATAAATAAAAAACCAAAGCATCCTGCCATGTGTGTCAGTGATACCTATAGTTTGGCCAGATTGTTTGGCTGCTCTTAACTCTGCTTCAAGAACAGATCTGGGGATATACACACCAGGATAAAGCTTTTAAAGAATGTTTAAAACTGAATGTTTAAAAATTTTACACAGGCCCAGCTGATAGTTTTATACAGAGTACAGGGAAGAGTCAAATCTTGCATTTCTGAAAATGTGTTCATAAAATGGTTTATGAATGCTGAGTAAGAAGTAAATGAATATGCTCATTTTATGAACATATTTTTGGAAAACCTTTAGAACTTGTACCCCTTGTCTAAACTAGCACTATGAAACGGCTTTAATAGGTGTAATAGGCATGGAAATAACAGTTTCTAAATTACCTGGTTTCACAGTAGGCAGACCATATTTTCAAATTATTCTGTCATTTACTCTTTCTGATTTCAAAATGAAATCGGAGTCGGAATTACACACCTACTGACTACTGCTTTTAATTATTCTAAACATATCTGGAATTACGATAAGGAGTGACATTTATCAGTGCCAGTAGCTACAACTGCGAGATCTCCTATTTCTTTCCTGCCCTGCCCAAGTCCCTGTTTTCCTGCAGGACCAGGGGAACAAATCTCACCAATTTCCTTTTAGTGCACAAGTCAACAGAGACAAAATGTCTTTCACTGTCTGATAGGCTGGGATAGCTTTGGTGCCAATTCCTCCTCTCCATGACAGCAGTGAGGGAAGATATTAAACCACCAGCAGTTTAGAGAGCCCAGGAGGTTGTAACACGAACGTGAGGTGACTCTCAGCAGGCCACCAAGCTTGCTTTACCTCCACAGGACCTAAGTGCTGCCCACACTGAGTCTGCCCCAGACCCTGCAGGCATTTGCCCACCCATCCCCTTGTACCAGTGCTGCTCCCAGGTCTCACTGAGCCTTGGAAGAGCCAAAACGTTTTAATTTTGGCGCTCTAAAGCAAAGAAGCCACTGTTCATTTACAAATAAATCCATTTTCATCTTAAGTGCTGGCTGCAACTTCAGGCAGATATTTTACCGAGCTTTCCCCTACAACATTGCAATGGAGAAAGCACAACACCAGACTCATGAAGTTAAATTTAAAAAATGCCACTAAAAACTTAACTGCTGAGACATCAGATCAAAGCTGACCACAGAAAAACACAGTCATGTGAGAAGTAATAGTATTAAATTTACAAGTTAATTCCAGAATACTACAACCCAAATCACAGGGAGAAGTCTCTTTATAAAATCGTCTCTCCAGTTTCACTGGCACTGTAGCACACTGACAGTTTGACAGAAAACACAGAAAAGATACTGTAACTCTACTAATTACCTGGACCTCTGTATAGGGAAGGCAATACATAGAAGCAAAAATACTAATGGAGCAACTAATGGAAATAGAAAATGGATTGTTCCGAGGCTACACGTACCCAGCTTTCATAAACGTCAACAGCATCAGAAATCCAGGTGCTGAATGCAAGTCAGGCTGCTCTGATTTAAATCCGCTCCTGTTGTGGCCAGCAGGAAATGTGTCTGCAGATTCCCGCAAAGCCATGCAGGGCCGGGCGCTGCTCATCCCCTCACCCCCGAACAGCACTCCGGCACAGCCGAACTGCTACCGCAAAAAGCTTAACAACAGCAGTGGAAATCTCATAAACAAACTTCAAAGTAAACATTTTACCAGGCATAAGTGAGTACTTATTAAGATTTAGATAGTATCTTCAGTGTCCTTGACATTTCGCAATAGTGTTTATCTCCCTTGTTTGCTAATTCACAGAATTGGATAATCTACAAGAAATTTACACATTAGAAACGAGCAGCATTCTCAGGCACGACTTCATAAACATGACATTAGCACAACAATGCTCTAATATAAACATACACAATGCTAAGTAGGAGCAAAGCATTTCCTGAGGGCAGAGGAGGAGGCCCTGTTTGCCACTGAATAAGCTCTGTGTGACAATCTGCAGGGACCCCAGGAGGGGAAAGGACCCAGTCTGTCCCAGGGAGCAGAGCTCTGCTCTGCCAGAACACTCAGGGAAAGAGGCTGGGAATTAGGTCAGTGAATCAATGACCCTCTAGTTGCATCAGCCCAGCACTCTTCTCAGGGGAGGGCACATGAAACAATTTCAAGGCTAAACCAGCTCTATGAAGATAGTGGGATTCTGTCTACAATGTGGACTCCTTTTTTTTTCCAGTGAATTAAAAACACATTAGTAGCCTATGCATTGTGACTATTTATGAAGTCCAACATGAAGCTGGTATTCCCAATTATTAGTACTCACATGTACAATGAAAATAAATCTCATTATAATGAAAAACTTTGTTTCTACCTGGTCACTAATGGGACATAAAAATCAGACTGAGACATCATTTCGTAGAGACACACAAGGTTCCCAACCAAAATCTGCAAAAATTAAATTGGGGGTTTAAAGACTCCTCCATAACGTGAGGGAGTAGCTGCGACCAGCTTTGGAGAAGGCACACACTGTAAGCAAATGAGGGCTTTTGTTACTCTGTCAAGGATGTCAGAGGCATTTGCTTTTCTTCCCCCTGACTCACCCTTTTCCTCAAGCGAGTATTTTGACCCTTAGACCTGGCAAATCCATCAGCACCAAAAAGTTCTCTCTGGTACCTCATTAATCACTCCCCTGCCGTGTGCTATCTTACCTGCAGATGTAATTCTTCTTGCAGGACTCTTGCAAATTCAGGCAGTTTGGTTTCTCCCTGTCCTCATATGAGCACACAGGAACGATAGTCTGCCGCCTCCTTTCTGTACAGGCTACGTCTCGACAGGAGCAGAAGAGCATCCCGTAGCTGTGCTTTGGGGGGACCTTGTCAAAAAATAGCCGGAGGGCCTTATGACACTTCCGCTTGTTACAGATCTCATTAGACGTGCTGCTGGTGCAGGGGGTTATGTAAGCAGATCTGAACCTCTTGCAGGTATCATTTAGGTTACAAGCTTTGGCTGCATCCAAGCAATTGTTCCCCTTTGTAAGTACTGGCTCCACTAGAAAAAACAACACAACAGCAGTGAGAAATGCGTCACATTTACACTTCGTGCTTTGTGGTTATATCACTGTTAACGAGATTCCTGAATACACATATTTTGTATATATATTTTTGTATACATACAAAGCTTTCAGTGCCAGAAATTGGGACCAGCCCTTCTGTTTCTCGGGGTAATGGTTTAACGAGTGAACAAGAGCATGGGCAAGTGGTGAGGGCAGAGTGCTGGCCAACAAATGACACTCTGGGCAGGTTGTACTTCATCTTCCTTGTAGCAGATATGCAGGGTGAGTGTTGGGTAAGACTTGGGCTCACTAAACAGCTCTCAAAACCCCTGATAAATTGGAAAGGATACACCTGGCATAAGAACACAGTGAGAACATGGGCTTCTAATGCTGGTTTTGCGAAGCTCTGACATTTCTTATTTTTTTCCCCTGAACCAGTTAAATGACATGCCATATCTAGCCCAGGTGGCAACATTTAAAAGTATTCTGTGTACTGTGCAGAAAGTAAAATAGACATGCCCATTACTACATTTTTTGAGGTCTGAGGACAGCCCACCCAGATAGGAAAGAAATCAGGAGCAGCCCCACCTCCAGGGGCTCTCTAAGGCCGCCTAAGTTCCATGCTTAGGTAAAACACTGTTACGAGATCTACAGATGCCATCTAAACCCTGGAATATTTATGAACTTTACAAGCTTTGAAGAAGTTGACATAAAATTAAAAAGTGACTGTGAAAGAAACATTATAAAACAAGGATGTCCCTTTCTAACACACACACCCCCACATGTACACACTACAAGAAATTATGGGCAAAATTAAACTCAAATATAAGTTAGGGCTATAATTACATATTTAATTTCTAAATACATTATCCAGATATTAGGACCCAATAGATGTTTTGCTTGAAAACTAAGGCAACTGACATTAGATTGCTAAGTTCAATTAAGAGTAATTGTACTGCTGCTTTGGATATTAGGAATGCCAACATCACAGATCCAAGAAAATACATTAATTTCCCACTGCTACAGAATTTGTAAGCTGAACAGAACATTTTGCAAATATCTAAAATCTGCTGTAACCTCTTGGGGGGCTGGCCAAAGATAAAACATTTTGAACGATCACAAGCTCTAAGTTACTCTTACGAAAAGCTTTTTTTTCCTAGATCTTTACCCAGAAACTCAGTCCAAGGTCCTTCTACAACTCACTGCCACTCATCTCCATTCTCTGACCACGCTGCCTGCCTTTCCCAGATCAGGATAGCAAGCTTTTTTCTTTCTCCACAGCAGGAAAACATGAAACAGTTTGGCTGAGATGCTGCACGGAGGTGCTGCATTTGCTGGAACACACTGTGCCCAAGATGGGCCTTGGCTGCTCACATGCACTTCCCATTACTCAAACAGATCACCTGCAACAGTCCCATGCATCTTACATATCCCAAAATAACACAAAGCTAAGGAGCATTTGATTTGTGTTTCACTCTAGCAGTGTGCTGTAACTGTGTTCAGTGCATTTGTCCATTTAACCTTTGTGATTTAACCATCACACTCCAGCTCCTTCCCAATCTCAGCTGCTTGCACAATAAAATGGCAACTTTTTGCATCTTCATAAATTACAAAATTGTAAGCATGCAACATTCAACTATAAATTAAGAGCTCAGCATTTCTTATATAGCAGCCTACAACAGATTAAGCAACACCAGATGCAGGAGATGCCCAAAATACAACTGTCCCATAAAATTGTAACATTTTTATATAAAATGTTATACTACATTAGCATACAACTATAATATTAACTATGAACTCTCAAAGTATTTTTATACAGTATATAGAATTATATGTTTAGTACAAATATAATTACTATGTAATCTGCAGGGTATATAATTATGCAATATATGAATAGTATATGCTAATTACTATGTGATTGCAGAGTAATTACATGGTTATTTGTGCCTGGGAGTCAAATGCTGAATTCCACTCTTTAAAACAAAATTCTGTGGAACAGCTCTGAATGGGGTATTGCAATATGAACAGACTTCAGCTTACTGTATTGATATATGCTGCACGGAATTAAAACCCACTGTGAATACAATGGCCTCAAAAATCAAAAGGGACAGGTTAATCAATCTTTTTTAAAAGGCAGAACATAAGCCAAGTCACTGACAATGCAAACAGCAGTGAAAATTATCTTGGGTGGAAGTCGAATTAGGTGTGAAGTGTTCACAAACAATAGTTATGTATACTCATACCTGTCATTCAATTTATATCTGCCCAACACTCACATTCTTCTACATGTCAACTCTGAATATGGACTGGTTTGGGGGAGGGTTTGTTTTTTAAACCAGCCCTGGCTGTAACATGCCCCCTGCGCTTTCTGTTTTGATACATATGTCTCTAGCTATTGTTTCTGGCATACGTGTTGTAACATTACACAAATTATTTTTACCTTTTAAAACCAAGACTAAATGTAGAAGAGGTGCATCAACTGCATCTGAATTAAACCAGACTGCCTCAACCAACTCTTCCCATTAATACCAACTTCTCTTAATCTTTAAAATCTTATTTTAATGCAAAATTGACAAATCACAACACATTTAATGCTTTATTTTTATTGCAAAAGTGAAGAATTATTCCTAAGTCCTGTGGTAACTACAAACAGTTAACAATACTGGGAGCGTTCCTGAGGGTTACTTATGCAGCAGTAATTTATAAGGTCAAAATTTCACCCAGCTTCTGTTCCGCAAAGCTTAAATTATTAAGACAGGCGGGAGTTTGGCTCTTACCAGGTACTGACTACTTTAAAAGCAAATGGATCTTATCCAGAGCTACTTTTCATGCCAGAATCCTTTGGGAAAGGTTTGTGTAAGGAGATCAATTTTCAGTTTCCCCCTTCCTTGGAGCATTAGGAGATGGACTGGGGGCAGTCAGGGCAGGAGCCTGGGACAAGTAAGGATTTCATTGCACCACCATTTCCCAACCCAGACCTTCTTCTCTCCCAAATCCGCTTTGCCTGGGCCCATTCTGCAAATCTCTGCCGAAGCACACAGCCCTCCACTCTTGCCAAATCACCAGAGAACCCGTGGGAAGTCACTTCCAGGCAGGTGATAAGGGATGGCAGTGGCGCTGGGTCCTGTCTGCAGGCACCGGCCCCGGAGAGCTGAGCTGGAAGCACCAGGATGCTGCTGCCTCCCAGCAGGAGCCTCCATCCAGCTGCTGGGGATGTTGCCCTGATGGGGCGCAGGCAGAGGGATGGCAGAGCCCAGGCAGAGCTGTGCCTTGGTGGGAGAGCAGCAGCGTTGGGATGCCCAAACCCACCCTCCCACCAGGCAGCTGCTGCGCACCACACACACAAACTCCGGGGCAGGACCACTGGCTACCGACACTGACTTGCCTTACCTGCACCCCCAGCTCTTCTGCTGCACATGTGACACGTGTGACACGTTTTCTGACCAATTTTATGGATGAAAATGCAGTCCTTGTGTGGCAGTGCAGCCATTTTGATGTTTGTTACCTCCTGCGTCCCCCCCACCCTGGCCCAACACCGCTATAGCCGCAGCAGTCCTGGACTCAATCTCCCACAGACCACTGAAAGAAGCCAAAAGCTCTTGTCTTTTATCCAGAGGTGCTCCTAAAGTCTTAATAGGGCTTCCTCTACCCTGTTTGATCTTCCTCATGCTTCACTCTCTTTCACAGATTTTCCACCTTCATCTTTCATTTTTCTGGCACCTCCATTTGTATTTCATTTCTGTACCTACTGTGTCTCCTCAACTCCTGTTAACTAACCCCATGACACTCAAAAAAGGATTCGCAATGGGTACTGGGAGCTTCTTATTTGTGAGTAAATATCTACTTTAGCTCTGTTCAGTCTCTGTTTCATGTCAGCCTTCCCAAGGCATCACTCGCACTAGACAGAAGGAGCACAAGGAATATTAGTTGTTCCATAAGATTCTGATTAAGCAGCAAAATGGACATTTAGTTTTCAATTTTCTTACAGCATATAAAAAGCAATTTACTGAGGTTGTCATTAAAATTACCATTACTATTTGCAAGTAATTAGCATTACTAGGTTTTCTAGTGGATATAGTGAAGGGAATGCTGTAAAGAGAGCAATAAATGTTAATGTGATGGAAGGCAAAATTACCAAGTCATAGAGGTGACCACATGGGTATGGGCCCACTCCAACACAAGTGCAGAATATGGTATATAGGAACAAAAACTAACCAAAATTAAGAACAGAGCCATGATCCCACTTAAACAAAAGTGCTGCTGTGGGGTTCATCAAAGTACTTTTACTCTGTAAGAAGAGCAGATTAAAAAGTAAGGAAAACGTAGCAAATATTGCCATCTGCATTTTAATGGATTTAAATAATCTACCGTTTTCCTGGACAAATTCCTAATCCCAAATGGCAAAGAAAAAAACGAATCGTCCCCAAAAAAATCCTGAGACTGATAGTGTTATTCTTAAGTTCTACTTCTCTTCTGCTCAGCATTACGGAACAGCTGGCCTACTTCAAACCTTTCCATAACCTTAACAAGCAGGTAACTTAGTTTTTAAATTAAAGCTAATACATCATTAGCTATGACCAGGGCTTTCAGAATACTGCCACATACAACAAGATGCATGTGGAAATTACAGTTGATGGCACCAGGTGACAAAGATGACCCCTGTGAAAGGTACAACCAAAGCTACAGCAACAAAAATATCTAAACAAACAAAGCTGCCTAAAATGAGACTTCAGCTTCCTAAGACAAAAGCTGGAGCATTTTACATTCCTGGTTAGTCATTAAGTCTTTGTTCACACAAATTGCCTAGGTCCCTAGAATTCTTTTCTGAATACCCCCATAAATTTACTTGAGGAGGTAAATGCTGCCCTGTGTCCAAGCCATTTGGAGACTGGGAACAAACTCGTTGCTTAGCGTGAACCAACAAGCATGATTTGGAAGTGTTCATCTACCATGTTATGTTTGGAAGTGTTCAGCTACTGTGTTATGCACAACTGCTATGCCTGAAGTCTTTCCCAACACACCCCAGCCTTTGATTTTATGAGACTCTGCTGGTGAATCATCAGCTGGGATCTTGCAGACTTTGGTTCAATGCCTTCTGTGACATGAGAGACTCTGAAACACCGTTCTCATTTCCCAGAAGGGCTCTCAAACTATCTCACTGCGGAGTGTTCTCAACAAGGAAATGGTGCATATTGCGAAACAAAGAGGGAGCAAGATGCTTCAGCCCAAGAATGAGAGCTCTCACTGGGAGGCAGATTGCTGGGTCCTGGCCTGCACCCAGGAAAGAGAGTTACTTCTCTTACAAGAGCAATGACTGGAAACCTTCCCTGAAGAAGACTCTGTAAGCCTGTGGAGGCATGATCCTACTTGTAACCCCAACTGCAAATCCCTTCCAAAAATACATAACCCTTTCTATACCACATCTCCTCCCCTTCCTTCCAGACCAAGGGTACTGCCAAACCCACAGGGTACCCTCCCAGGCTTTCTGAAATCCCACAGAGATGAGCAGAGAGCAAAGACATCCCACTTCCTCAAGGACTGTTCTGATCACTGCCTCAGTGACTGCGGCATCACGACCCCTTGTGCTGGGTGCCCAGTGAATTGCTGCCTGTCTACTCCCAGGAGCACCCACTGACTGCTGCGTGGGCAGAGGCACCTGCCCGAGCCTGGGAGTCTGGCTCCTCAGGTCCAAAGTCTTCCATCAAAGCTCAGTTTCTGTATATCCAGATGCCTTTCATTAGACGAGGTTGCTCAAACTTCATCCAACCTGGCCTTGAACATTTCCAGGGATGAGGCATCCACCATCTGTTCCAGTGCCTCACCACCCTTACAGTAAAGAGTTCCTTGTTCCTTTCTTTGTTTGCTTGTTAAAACTGTTTTCTCTGTGTACTTTATAAAGATTCTGAGCATCTTGCTAAGGATTTTAGATATCACCTCAGAGCAGAGGCTTCTGACTTTCAGGTGGACAGATTTATTCCTGGTCTGTTCCCGGAAGTTTAGTTCTGCTAATGGGGCCACATTCTCTAAATGGTGCATTTTATATTGCCCAAGTTCCCCACTGGATCTGGGCTCCAATACTCGACAGGGCTCTTGTCTATATGGACACACTTAGATCCTGCTTTAGTTGACCATTATCTGGCACATTTCACAGACACTGCAAAAAAAGGTTGCAGTGAAATTGCAACTCCTGTGCTGCATAATTATTGATTAAAAAGGGAGGGAATTATATCTTACCATTTCCTTTAACACTTTATTTCTTTACTGGGGAGAAATGGGGACAAGCTGAGCAGAGAACTCCAAGGTGGCTGAGCTCTGTGGGTTGGCTGAGGGACATCTGCTCAACTTGCAGGTTATGTAAGAGGAAAGTCTTATGAACCTGCAGTGATTTGGTTTAAATTTTAGTTCCACAAGGGCAGAAAGGGAGAGGAAACCCTGCTTCCCAGTGTTAACAACACTGTGGCATACACTGCTGAAATTCTGTCTTCACTCACAAATATCCTGATATATCACCTTTCATTTCTGTTACAAATCTAATGACAGGTTATGCCAGGGTCCCTAATTTTCCACATGGCACTGAGGACAGCAGCTGTACATTATATTCATGCCAGCACAGTTAAATCTACTTTGTTCACTGGAGCTATTCTGAATTTTTAATAATTTAAGTTATGAATTTGGCTCTTGAAAGCTACTGTTACTTCTGTCCAAAGTATCTCACTAAGGAGGCAGAAAAGCGTTAATAAAGTCAGAGACTTGCTAAACAAAGAAACTACAGTTGTTGCAAACTGATCCAGTCACTGTTTCTCACATTACTGCTCCAGTCATTTCAGTTCTACCCTAAGGAGTTTTAGGGTGTAAAGATCATTTTAACCTATCTACACTACAGTAACACCAGGGATGGATTATGCATGACTGGGGCCATATACAGCATACAATTTTTTTTTGTGAGGGCTTCAGTCATTCCAGACACAATCCATGCTCTGTACTGAGCGAGAGGCTGGGCTTGTGATCTGGAAGGCTATCACCACAGTTTCAGCTGAGTTCTTCTAATTAAGTTCCCCTTAAAAATAGAGTGCAAACGTGTTACTGCATACGCTCTTGGTCTTATGCAGTTCAGTATTTTCTTATTAGCTAAATACTAAGTCAACAGAATTAGGAAAGAACCAGCAGACACGGAAATAGAGAATAAACCTGTGAAAACATTCAAACCTACACGGTTGCCATGAGAAGTGATTTACTGCAGGCAAGTTCTCAAGACACAGTGAGGGACTGTTTTGCCAAAGTCATGCCGATTTACAGGGCAACTTTCAGCATTTCTTTTTATTACTACAGAATTGAATTCACAAGTTGTTTCCTCTTTTCCTCAGACTTGATTAATTACCATGTTAACATAACTACTATTCTCCTGCTTATAATGGGCTCCCTTCTAAAGTGCTGCCCCAGCAATATAAAGAAGGGGAAAGCTTCTAGCTCTTTGCTCTAGCACTGCAATCCTTTCTAATCTCACTATTTTTCAAATTTATGCTCCATTCCAATAAAGCTTGTGTGAATATTACAGCAAATCAGATAATACAAGGTTATGACCCTTGTAATTGATCCTTCAAGGTTCTTTTTTCCTTTTTTTCCAGTTGACATGGTAAAAAATCACATTTAGCTGTGCTTGTTGACACTTGAGAATTCACTTTGTTGGTTGTATACACTGTTTCAGAGAGATCACATTACCTAATGATGTATTTCTAGTGCTTCATTTCTTCTATACCTACAAGCCCATTAAGCTGTAAGCAAACCTCCCGTGGGGCTGTAAGACTGCAAGTATCAAGGGGGCAATGCTCCCATCCTGTTCAGAGGGAGCACGGCTGGAGTAGTGCATTATGTGAGGACAGGGTTAAACATTAGCTACTCAGATAAATAAAAGCAGCTTAAAATAAAAAGTTAAATTTCCACTTGTAGAAAAATGCACATTTAAATGAAAACAGACCATGTATCCCAGCACTAGGAATCAGTTTTCTGGAGCAATGGTTTCTGTACCACATGACCACAGAAATAAAGTGATTAATTGGACTGTTTCAGTAAATGCGATCATTACACTTTTAATTAACCTTTTCAACCTCTTACACCTTTTCGTTTTGTTATGCATTAGACTTTTACAGTCTTCCAGTTATTATGCTTCACTACACTTAAAACAATGTGTGGAGCTCTGTTAGAAAGATAAGAAAAACAATTGAAACAGCTCTGACTGTTCTTAACAGGAAAATACCACTGGTACTGTCATCATCAGGGTAGTTATAAATCAGGTGCAGGACAGACATTCTGAACTCTGTGGCTACGTTCCCACCTAATTTTTGTTTTGGCAGCACACTGTTATTTAATGACTCTGGCTACCAGGAAACTAGCTTTTGGAAATTCTCTCTCAACCTAGTTATAATTACTCCATATAAATCATACAATGATCAATTATAATAATCTTAGCTTCATCCATTATTTAAACTTAGAGTTTGAATCTACACAGCAGGAGTGCAGGAAATTCCGAAGTTCCTTCTCTGCTCGCTCACAACTGCTTTATTCCTGAAGCCATGCCAGCTACAGAAAAGAAGGGGCCAGATAGGCTCTTATCTATGACGTCGAAACCTGAAATAACCACAGATTTCAGACAAGCAATGGTTTCTGGCTTGGTTTCTGGCTTGGTTTTTCCTAACCACACTATCTTACAGTGGGTGAAACCACATTCAATGTGAGATTTTGCTTTCTTTACGTTGGTGGACCAGAGTCAGAGGAGTTCTGCAATTACATACACTGACAGCACAAAATATTCTCCTTTAAAACAGCCTAGGTCTTCCTCACATTGATGCATACAGACACATTTTTATACACATATATATATATGTCCTAGAATGTTTCAGTACTATTTGGCTTCATGTGTTATTTCACAAGAACTTGAGAAAAAAAATCCAAATGCTTTTGTCTAATTTAAGGCTGATCCCAAGATACTTGAGCTCAGTGGGATATGAACACTAAGTCTGATGGAAAGAGGAAAAAAAACTTTCATGAAGGCTCAAGCAAAACATCCAAATCTTTTTCAGAAAAAACTTCAGAACTTTAACTGGATTTTGAAATAGTAACAAGGACTTTTAGAACTATTTATTAAGCTGAGTGCAAATTTTTGATTATGCAAAATATTAAGGTAATTGTTAACACGTTTCTGCATCTTGTCCTAGCTCAGTCTCAGCCATAATATTTGCTATCCAATGTAAAGACAGTGTCTGCTTTGTGGTTTAATATTTTTTAGTTTCCAACACATATTTTAATGTTTCAACTACATGCCAAGAATTGCTTTGTCAAGAGCTACATTATTCTGTGCTTCTCAGCTAAGTCTGCCCAAAGCCCCCCAGATTTTGCAGCATTTAGGCTGAAGCAGAAAAAAGAGACAACAAGGAAGGAGACCTTTTCAGGGCAGGAAGGAAAATCTAGAAATACAAGGTCTTATATGTGACAAAGTATTCATACCTGATACAAGAATCACAAGGTTTTTCAGTAACTCCATAGCCTCTCCAAACAGCTATTCAGTATTCCCAGTGCATCCCATTACATGTTTTTCATGGTATGTTATCTAGCACTTTCTACAACATAATTCCCCTGTTTTCTTTCCAAATTTACTCCTTTCCTCTTAAAACGGCTTTTTAATCTCTTGAAGACTTTCCTTCTCCCATTACTCTATTTGTCTTTTAAGTTATTATTCCCTCTCATATTCTTTCTTCACAACCTAAACCATGTTTTCTGGATATCTAAACTTGTGCTATTTATTCTCAGATTTGTGGAAATTAAAAAANTTGACCAAGAGCTTCTGTATGAGTTGTACTCAGGAGATTGCTACAGACAGACAAAACCTGTTAATTCAAGAGTTGCTGAAGCATAGCTTACTCCAGCCTCAAGCAATACCAGTGTAGGTAGGGATGGTTTACACACACTGACTGCCTGCTGCAGGAGTATATATTAGCTTATCTTTGACAGCAGCTTGCTCTTGATGGCTATAACCTGAAAAAAAAGCCAAAGTATATAAAACCTTAGTAGAAAAATTATCCTGCTTATTCTGCAGTATTACTCTTTCAGAAGGAAACAGAGAGAGGACAGTGGGCTGGAGAAGTGATTGTGAATCCAGTCTGACAAGAGCAGCTGATGGGATAACTCAGGGAACAGTTAAAAGCAGAGACAGGGAAAGATACTCTCTCCAGAATAACAAGAGGAAAGCTCCACCATTCCTGGATGGGAGAATCACAGATGTCTCATTGATCGTGACAAAAGTCCAGCAGCACAAGTGAGAGAAGAGGCTAAAACCACAGTGAAAGCAGCAGTGACAGACACGGGGCAGATGCTCAATTAGTGACAGCAGCAGCAGGGGTGGGGCAGAGGGTGCCATCATGGCACTGGGGAGAGCAATAGAGACAGAGAACAGCAAAGCCACAGCAGCTGGGGAGGCACCAACTCAGCCCCCCTTTCCGTGCTGCCAGTGAAAACCATTCGGGGCAATTATCTGGCCTATCGAACAAACAGTATGAGCCTCATTCCATTAATCCACCACCAGCTGCTCTTCCCTATCGCTTGGTCCCAATGAAATCCTGTTGAATAGAAATAAATTCACCACAATATGAAGAGGGCTACAGTGGTAACTCTTGTCTGCTCATGGATTTGGTTATGTGAGCTTCAGTCTCTGTGTTGCTGCTGACTCCATGTGAAATCTCAGTGCTGAGCCCAGAGCCAGTGACCAAGGAGATGTGTGCACCAAGGCAGGTGGGCTTAATGGATCAAGGGAAACAAGATACTTTGGAAATAAGTAACTTCAGTGATACTGCCCTGGAGAGTTGATAATGATCATGACGGTCCCCATCCTACTGTGTGCACAGAAGATAAAGCAGTACAAAATGAAGGTGAGGCAGCCGTGTATGATATATGTCACTTACGTACAGCACCACTGGGGGGTTTGTTAACCTGAGATCATTATGATATTTAATAGATTACACCACACTAACAATTAGACCACTGCCTACTGTCTAATCTAAATTACCTGCCACTTTCATTTATGGCACGTACAACATGTGGCAATAGGCAAAAAGCTTCTTTCTGTTGGGTCTTGAGTGTTCTTGGCTTTCCCCTGTTCCCCACAGATCCCTCTCCTGAGCTAGTCTGGTTACCTTTCCTTAGCTCTTATAAATGGCCAATATCTCTTTTTTTCCCAATGTAAAAATGTGGGTTTTGTGAAAAAAAGACAACGAGATAATTAGAACATTTTGACTTGTTAACTACATTTAACAGCATTTGTGTCTCTTTTCGAGGCGCTGCCCTATGTTTCTGCTGTCATGTAGTACCCAGTTTGAAGCTCACTGAACACAACATTTTGACTTCCATGTACTTCAAAAAAACTCTGAATCCAGGTTTTATGCCCAAATTTATCTTGTCTTTGAAACCCATTTAAATCAACAAAGCATTTGATTAAGTGCCATAGTGAACCAGGCATCAGCTTACACTCTCCTTGGCTCCATTTTTAACTGTAAAATACATATAGAATATACTGGGTTTTATTTGGCATACATGTTGGCAAATATGTGAATGCACAGGTACACAGGACCAAAGAAAACACAGTTGGAAGAGAAAAGCAGTGTTATAACAAAATTGATTATTTTGGTGTTCAAATACTTAAGTCAAATGAATGTCTTCCTAATTAACGAGGAGTGGGCCTGACTAAGTAAAATGACAACACTATTTACATTTAAATAGTCTATTTTATTCAGAGTCACTTCACACACATGCACACTACTGAACTGCAGCCAATTCTGCAGTGGAGAATAATAACTATACAGCACCAAAGCACTGTCCAAGAGGCACTGGAGGGACATGGATAAGAGATGAATCAAGAGTGTATAATGCTTCTGTAATCAAAATTGTAACATTGACCCAAATAATATTTTTTTTTTTTTTTTTTTTTTTTTTTTTTTTTTTTTTTTTTTTTTTTTTTTTTTTTTTTTTTTTTTTTTTTTTTTTTTTTTTTTTTTTTTTTTTTTTTTTTTTTTTTTTTTTTTTTTTTTTTTTTTTTTTTTTTTTTTTTTTTTTTTTTTTTTTTTTTTTTTTTTTTTTTTTTTTTTTTTTTTTTTTTTTTTTTTTTTTTTTTTTTTTTTTTTTTTTTTTTTTTTTTTTTTTTTTTTTTTTTTTTTTTTTTTTTTTTTTTTTTTTTTTTTTTTTTTTTTTTTTTTTTTTTTTTTTTTTTTTTTTTTTTTTTTTTTTTTTTTTTTTTTTTTTTTTTTTTTTTTTTTTTTTTTTTTTTTTTTTTTTTTTTTTTTTTTTTTTTTTTTTTTTTTTTTTTTTTTTTTTTTTTTTTTTTTTTTTTTTTTTTTTTTTTTTTTTTTTTTTTTTTTTTTTTTTTTTTTTTTTTTTTTTTTTTTTTTTTTTTTTTTTTTTTTTTTTTTTTTTTTTTTTTTTTTTTTTTTTTTTTTTTTTTTTTTTTTTTTTTCCCTTTTTTTTATTTAAACACTCAATACTCCTGCCTGATCAGTAAAAAGCATTAGTGCTGCCAGGAATTCAAATCTGGAGACGAACATCCCAACTCACATCCTGCTAAGATGCTTGCACAGTATTGACTAAAATGGATGGGTTTGAAATACTAATTGACTAGTGATGTATGGCTTCCAAATAGGCAAATTATGTTTAACATGTCTCAGTAAGTGAAGAACCCATTTCATGACAACGTTAGTATTAACGCTGTTAATATATTAACACATTCCCTCCCTGAGGGAAGTCAGTGCAGCGCTGCAGAGGCCGCAGCAGTGCAGCTCCCAGGAGGTGAACAGTGGCACTCCTCTGGCACATGACACTGCCCACGGGTCCCTCTATGATGGGGGGACATGGAGACTGCAGCTCCTTCCCTTCCTTGCATGAACACAGCTCTAGTTCATGACTGGAGCTCTGGCTGAGTCACTGAGGCCACGGGTGCAGAACCTCGGTATTGCTGATTTCTGCCTGCGAACCCTGACGCTCAGCAAACTGAGCAGAAAACTTTGGTAACCTCCAGCTTCCCAGTCTTGTCCTACTCTTTCTCCCAAAGAATTGATTCAGTTACACTGCTGGGGAAATGCTGAGAGATGACTGAAGTATTTAGAGTCAGTGCCCCTCACACACAGGCTGTTGAGGAGCTTCTTAGCCATTCCGCATATATTTGCTCTTTGTTTTTATTAACTTGTTTCCTCATCCCCATTTAAAACACAGAAGAGTTTATTTACCTGACTAGTGTCAACAGCATGTTTCCTTTTGAATACACTTACAAATGCATATATTAAGTTAAAAACAGTACTCATGTTAAAGCCTGAGAGCTAAACTAAACCTGCATCTTGATGTTAGTGATGCTCTAATACTGTTGCCATGTGTTAGAGAGACATAAAATAATAAGAGCCCCAATCCCAGAAAAAGCAGTACATATGGAAGCACTGAGAGAATAGAACCTCAAAATTCACTGCACGCTGGATACACACACATTTCTCAATCAGCAGCTGCTCCTGCTCTCCAAGGCTCTCCTACCACTGGGAAAACTTTCACACGTACAACACAATAGCACAGCTCCCTCTGTAATTCAGGAGCGTAAGAAAGAATGATTAAGAACGCTATTGAAATCAACACCAAAACTTCAAATAAAATGAATCATGATTAGCTGTTGTAACTAGAATGATGCAGAAAAGCGAGATATCCACAATACAGCAGCACACCAGTAAATAAATAAAGCACAAAAGTCCCACATATTTGACATTTGAAGAACAAAACTATCCATCAACGTCTTGGCACGGATCGATCAAACAGAATGCTGCTGAGGAAAATCTAATAGTATGATGGTAATAATGTAGCCATAAAGCTTCTACTCTGTAATTGACTGCTTCCACTTCAAGCTAACATGTCTAAAAGAGTGACTAATGTTCACCTAAAGATTTCACTTGCGTTGAATGACAATCAGCTACACCTCGTGCTATTCTCCATAGATTGCTCGCGCTGGGTAATTGCTGAGGGAGAGGAGCCAGAGGGGAAATAGTCTTCTTAACTAAGGAAATTTATGTGAAGAATGGTAGGATAATCTCAAAGGAAAATATAGTTTCCCATCTGATTTTAAAACACAACACAATACTCCAGCCATAACGTTCATTTCCTAACGCAGAAGCATCAATGGTGACTCCATTATCAGGGCAGAGTAGATTTTATATTTAAAATGGGTATTTAAACTTTCAACAAGATGTAAAAAACACCATTTTTGCTTCCCAAAATTACAGCCTAAATTCTTTGAATAAAGAACAAATTTCTGAGAGGCTACAGATAGATTGTATGCTTTGGTCAGAATTTCCATTTCACTGAAAGTCAATAAAGTCAATTAGCATCAGAAACCTAACAGAACCATTCCCTTCAGTGACATGTCTTTATAACTTACTTTTGTGATCTTACAGAGCAGACTATTTTACAAATAATGTGAATTAATATACAGTTCATGTAGTTTTAATTCAGGAGACTGAGATGAACTTAAACACATTTTTGTACTTTCCTAAAGAAAACCTGAAAAACTAAAGAAACAATTTAGTGGGTTTTTCTAAATTTTTTGACACCAGAATGAGAATTTAAATTTTCTTTCTAAGTTTCACTGAAAATAAAAATATATTTATAATTAAAATGTTTGGAACTCTTTAATGGACTATGATTGTTAGATTGCTCTGTCGCCTTTGATATATACTTAAAGGTAGTTGGCTAGGCTTAGTGATGTATTTTAAAGAGCTAGCTATTGATTAATAATGTTTCAGAATTAATATAACCACTTTGTGTGGATCAAGAAACATCAATAGCAGAAACCCATATTTATCCACAAATTAACTGGATATAGATCTGTTGCTTTAAGCAAAATGGGGTGGATTCACTCATTATTTTGCAAGAGTAATGAGATAACTGTAAGAGTGAAGATTAAAGCAAAATTTGGGGTTATATTTCAGCTGCACACAATAGATAAAGTTCATTTTCTCCTGCTCTTGCAGAATGAATGAAAAAAGGACATAAAAGTAGAACTCCCAACTGCAGGAATTGGTGACACTGTAGTTTTGTACTTTTGGGCCTCCAGGTCAAATGCTGGACAAAATGAAATTTGCAGTACTAACAGAGGTGGCTTTTTTTTTTTTTTTAATCCAGTTAAAAATGGATTAAACCAGTCAATGATCTTGCAATTGACTCCTATACCAGGCCTCTTACAGCCCCACTCATCTCACTGTCACCCAACAGGTTCTGTTAAGGACTCAGAGGTTTGCTGATTGATAGAGATATTTTAAAAGAATGACCTGGCCTGTGACGAAGAGCCACCACAGAGTTATAAAAAACTGCATCAGGTGATCTGCATAGGAAATGTCAGAAAAAGAGAGTGCTGTGTACCACAAACAAGAATAAATAAATTAGGGAATGTCTCATCGTCAAGTATCTTACCAAGCAGTTCCAAACTTGTGCACTGAAATTTTAGGAAGATCAGACAAATTCAAGCCTGATAGCTGTAATGGCTATCCAGTTCATCCTACTGTGACAAGCCAAAATAAGTCCATCCTTCGCAAATCATCTGTCCCAGTCTCCCAGTGGATGCCACGCTACAGCCTCCATAGTATTCCATACAGTGTCTAGTTATCTTTAAATTTCTTTTCCCTAATATCTTACCTAAACACTGCCTACTACAATTCAGAACAAATGACAATTACCCTGTCACAAAGGATATTACACTGCTTTGACATTTGTTCTTAATGAATCTACAGTGACCCTCCTTATCACCTTACATCCTCTAGATACTTTTAAATCAAATTTTTTTTAATACCCTATTCTATCATGCTTCCAAGCACTATGTTTGGGAACTGGATCATAATTCCCTGAGTTTTTTTCTAGGCCTATTTTATTGATGGGATGTTTGTGTGTGTATATATATTTTTTTTTCTTTTTTTTTTTTTTAATAAAGTAGGATCTATGTTAATATTCCAGCAGTCCTCTTGGGCCTCTTTTTCCTTTCATGAATTCTCAGATTGCTAATAGCTTAGCGACAGCTTCAGTTTTTTAAGTACACTAAAAATAATTTAATCAGGCCATAAGAAGGAAAAAAATGTAATATTTCTTGAATATTTTTCTTCCTTTCTATTGAATACACCGTTTAACTAGAAATTTTAAAGGATTTTTTTTAATGCCACATCATGTGATGACATACCTCATGTTATAGGTCAAATAGCTTAAAACTACCTTCCTAAATTCCTCGCTGAGCTAAGCTGAATAGTTTCAGATGGTCTTTTATCAATACAGAAAGTGGCTCTCATAGTCAAAAATCCATCTTTTCACCTCCAATACACACAGGTCCCCAAGGGAAACACAGAGACAGGAGTGAAGCCCAGAGGAACTGGCAGACTCTGTCTGCCTGGGGTGGTTTTGCTACTGGAGAAGGAAAAAAACTTTCACCCCAAATGAGAAATTAGACCAGATTTCTGATAGCTTTGTCTCACTACGGTGGCCCAGACAAGTAGAAGCATTCTGATAAACCAGGCTTTTATTATCATAAAGTTGGCCATAACTTTATTGTTGTTGTTTCCTTTACGAACAAACACATAAATGGCGAGCTTCTCTATTCATGTTAACAAAACCCTTCTATGGCAAAACCAGGATCTTCAAACATGCATTTGAAAGCCCCAAGCTCTGAGCAAAGTGTCCTTATTAAAAAGAAATTACAAAATCACTGTTTTAGGACAATCCATCCACCCACAGTGTCCAGATCGCCCTCTTAAACATGTACACGACTGTCGCCCTGATTTTTTCAGCCTTCTCTTCTGTTTCACAGTTTCATGGTTTGGGTTCTTTCTCACGCTCTGGGCTGTAAACACTGGCCAAAGTTATTGTAGTTTCAAGGAAAGTTTTCATTCTTTTTCTTAGAGATATGGACAGCTGATGGACAGTTGTCCTGACCAATGGGATGGGGAGAAGTGTCAAGCTTCTCCCCCAATCCCTGGCCTTTGTAGAAATACTATATAATGGAATCAGATTCTTTTAAATAAACTTAGTTTTTAGTTCATGCCTTCTGATCAAAGTGTGTGTGTGACGAACTGCATCACACGACCACCAGGAGCAACAAAATCTTGAATCTCAAATGCATGAAACTGCTTGCCTTCTTCCCTGTTTTCCAGGAATCTCTCTTTGCCTCTTTCCTGGTCACCCCAGTTGAGCTGGGGCAGCGTGGCTGAGGCCCCCGTTGCAGAGAACACGATGCAGCCAAAGAAACACCAGCAAATCCAGGTGGAGATAGAACAATGGGAGGCAGAACAGCACAAAGCGGAGCCCTCACTGGCCACAGCAAAGAGGGTGCCTGGGTCAGGATCCCCATGGCTACATGGCCCCATCCCAGCAAAAGCAAGGACTTCTAAAATGCCTATTTGAGAATTAGATCAGTGAGGGGCTTTTTCACACCATTTGTCCTCAGCAATGACAGTTTGTTGAGCCTTACAAATAGGGGCCATTTTATCTGTTCAGGAAAGCAATGAAAACTGGACTGGAAGAGCTGGTCAGCTCCCCAAAGCTCTACCCCCAAAGAGCTGTCAGTCAGCCAGAGCCTGGGGAGCTCCAAACCCACTCTCCCACCATTTCCCATTCATCTATGAAATCACAGGAAGCCAGTGAAGGGACAGTGCCAGGAGCATCAGTTTCCATTTCTGAAGGGCTCCTGGAAGAAATGTCAGTCTGCTCAGGCTGCATTCCCTGAGTTGCAGGGAGCTGAAAAGAGATGGAACCAGGGAATACTGCACGAAATGTAATCCATGGCCTTCGGACAAGGGCCACAGCCACTAAATGATCCCCTGAGTGTGAAACTCTGCGAAGCCTGGCTACAAACACAGGAGATCTCGCTCCTGGATGAAGCACTTCGTCCATCCCGAATAAGTAATTCTTTTCAAGGCAAATTAATGTATAATAGAGCTACTAGTATGACAGAATGGCTGTTATAAGACTTTCCTCCTCTGAGTTTGCAGAGGCTTAGAATAAGCTCAAGACCAAGCTATACACTCCACACCTGCCATTCCCATTTCACAGCTGGATCCCTCAGGCTTCTGGAGCAGCAGGAGTAGGAATGGGACAGTAAAGGAAGCACAATTTATCACAAGCAAAATTTACTGCAAAATTGAATGTCCTGAAGTTGCAGCAATTGCAGAAACAACACAAGGATTAGCTGCTTCACCAAACATAAAAGTTGCATAAATATTCCCATTATGATTTGTTTCCTGAGAATAACTCTAAGGTGATTTTTTTCCTTTCTTAAAAAAACTAAATAATCAACTTTTCTTGTTTGTCTTTATCCAAACATTTCTCCAAAACTCAGTAATGACTGGACTGCTTCTGAAAAAGTTTCATTTGTATGTAAAACTTGCTGCAAAGTAAGTTGTGAAGAAGTAACACGGCGCTAAAACAAAGTTTGACATTTTCCTACCTTTTTTTAGTCAGTCTCACACGGTGCTTTATATTTTGTTATGATATGTTCATGCAGTGCTGAATCCCAAGTAACAATGACCCTCCCAAATTCCCAACGAGTTAGGCAGATGTATAAGAAGCAATTCAGAAACAAGCAGCAACGCTAAGAAAAAAAGCCATTAAACACGAAGAGAAAGCTTTTACCGGGGCATAGGAATAGGTCAAGTTGTGCAAAAAGGAAATATAAAGAGCACTTTAATGGCCTTAAATGCATCAGTAATTTTACAGCATTTGCTATTTTTCTTTTTTTTT
>WBMY01008198.1:932239-1014508 GCA_013397315.1 Donacobius atricapilla
AAAGGATGTACTCAGTACCTAAAAGCTACTATATTTAACTGGAAAGATGAGTGACCACTGTTTACTACTACAAAATCCACGTAATCGGTCCACAACAAAAAAACCTAGTATTTACTTCTACTCAACCAGCTAAAAGGCTTTCCTATATTTCAAATACATATTTTTCTGAAATTTTATCCAAGATTCCTCACTGTCATTTTTGAGAAATTACAGCAAATTACTAAGGATCTCTATCCATGGTTGAAAATATTTTTTGTATAACAATGAAGTCATTACTCTTTTTATTCCTGTAAATTCCATGAGAGCAAGAACAGAAGCACAATAAAAAATCTCTTTCATAACAGTTGATTAGAAAATATGGCCTGCAGAAGTCTAGCTCACTTTGCACTTTGCACATTAAGAATCCAAATATGTTACCAAAGCTGGGATTTTAACCCCCCACAGCTTTAGCACAAAGAAGCACATTAATAAGATACAATTCAGATTTGCATTTTTTAATAAGCAAGGGGATCAAAGAAAATATGAATGCTGAAGGGATGTTAAATCATGTGCAAATTCAAACATCAAGGTACAGAATGAAGACACATTTGCACTGAAGTGAATGTAGGAAGGCTTTCCCAAAGTTGTGGTGAATAAAATGAACTCCTTTTGAATGGTTTGCAGGCACCCAGTGAGTCTAGGAGAGGAGCAGGTACACTGCAGTTGCACCAAATGTTTTGTGTATTTGATTCTTAATATCTTAATGGTTTATGGCAAATTCCCTGGGTTGGTGGAGGGCCAGCAATGAAAGAATGAAAGGATTCACCTCTCTAGTACCCAGGACTGTTCTCATGAAAGACTCTGGGCTGTTTCCAAGATGTGAGCATTTTGGCAGACAGGTATTGCCATGCAGACAGCAGGATGGCCCCTCTCCCCGAGGTGGCCTCACTGCTGTGATTTACAGGTGTAACCATCAGTCTGGGCAGCCCGAGCACCACGGACTGGGACAAAACTTTGCTGAGGCCCTGCCACTATAAAGGGCTCTGTCTGCACTTCTTCACACCCCACGAGGAGGCTGAGATACCTCCCAGCCAGCAGAATGCAAACCAGCACCAACATTTCAGCTGTTCCTACACACCCAGGGCAGCTGACAGGTGCACAAAGGGACACAGAGTTGCTGAAAAGGGCACCAAGAAAACAAGGGGGAAACAGCCTTGACAGGCTAATGACACTCTTTTCTGTAAAACTGTTTTACATTTTTTGAAGAATTGAGTTCATAAGCTGAAACTGCCTCCAGGCGTGACCAGCATTTACTCATCAGATCTCCACAAGCCTCAATGACCTTGGCAGTCTTACAAGGATCATATTTTCACATGGATGAACTGTTTCTGAACAATTTCTCCAAACAGGATTTCTATCAATGTCAGGCACACTTCTCTTTTCATTCTACTTCCCTTTCTTGATTAAACATATCTACAGTGGACATAAAAGAGAACAAAACAAGTGTTCACCAACATGCAGATTCAGTAAAATTAGATCAATCAATCAATCACAGAACTAAAGCAGTGTCTGCAGGTATCACACCCTTCACTGTAGTTATCGCACTCCTCACTGCTGCACACTTTGTCCCTCTGCCTACCCTGGTGATTTACTTTGGGAGTTCATCAGGACAGGGTTTATCTTGCGGTAGTGTTTGTGCACAGCCTGGCAGAACGGAGCCTTGCTCCCAAACAGCTCCTGAACATTATGTAATAAACATGATTCATGTGTGGATCATCTCCATCACTCTCACAGAGAGTGACAGGAGATGATACCCTCTGAAGGAATCACTTCCAACACTTCAGTGTCAGCATGCAGCAATGGTCTTTGCTTATTTTAAACCTCCAGCCTAGGAGTTTCCCATGAATTTTGAGGGAAAAATGCTTGATGCAATTGGAATTGGTGTATGCAATGAACCTATATTCTCTGCTTGCAATTAGACTCTGAAAAATTCAGAGTAACTCTGTTGTTCTAAGAGATGTCAAATTCTGTCTCATTTCACAGACTTTTCCTATCTTCAGAAAAGACCAATGCAGAACAAGGAATCTAATTTACAGCCCCTTACGCATCACACTGAGAAAATGAGGATGGTATTTATTCTTTGTCAGTATGAGCAATGCATAACAGAAATCTATATATTAACTAGAGAAAGAAGCCTGTTCTAGTGCCCATACAGAAGCCTCTACTCAAACACAAATACTGAATTTATAAGCAGAATTCAAGATTTAGTTCTTAATTAGCACTGTCTACACCTGTACTAACAGCAAAATAATTTGATCCCATGTCACATACGCACTCATCTTGCTCCACTGAGTTCAATGGAGAGAAAGAAGGTAAAAAATGTCCTGGAAAACAGCTTTTATTGGTTGCTGTCAGGCAGGGATAGATGGACAGCTGCTCTGATTCATTGCAGAAATCTTTCTATTCTTAAATTCCTAACACATGCATAGATCACAGGAGGCTGAACAGAGTGATTACGCTTTATCTGAAGATTTTTTTTGATCTTTTTAGTGGAAAAAAAATCTTGGACAAAACGATCACCAGAAAAACTGGTGAAAACTTGCCCTAATGATTTCCAATAATATAAATATTAGGTCATATTTTCAGTCATAAAAATACAGTAACAAATGGACAAATTTTCCACTTTGAAAGTAATAAATGAGTTAAATTTTTTAACTCAACAATAAGTCAGCTGGTGCCCTGTGAAAATTTTAAAGCTTGGCTGCCTGACTGTAAGATGTCATGGGTATCTCATCTCTGGTATCACATGGCACAGCAACCATTGGGATACAAACTTGTATCAGTCACTGGGACAGACCTATCAAGCTTTATGGACTTGGTAAAAACAAATGGTAATAAAAATCAACTTAGGTTTATGAATTTGGCCCACAGAAAGTAAGAAATAAACATTTATGCAAATCAGTTTCTAGTACAATAGCTGAAAACAAGCAACAGACAATTAAAAAAAATGGTGCTTGACCGAGTAGTATTTGATATATTTTAAATATTTTGTGGTATGTACTGTTATATGCCTAATTCAAGAATTGCTCCATTTAGCTGTTGAAACAATACTGTATATTAATGTCAAATCTTAACAGGCGCTGCTTTAGCTCAGCCAAAGGAGAAAACAAAAAAATGCCATAAAATTCAAATTTTTTTTGTAAAGCACTATCACTAGATACAGATCATGAATACTGAATTGTGAACTAACTAGAATAACAGAAGCACCCTTTTAATGAATGTAATTCATCATGACAATGTCAATGCAATTCATGTAATGGGGCCACATGTCAGAAAAAAGGAAATTACAGGTCATTAGGGTAAGTTAAAATTATGTAATGGATTTGAATGATTTTCGTCATTTTCCTAAGAATTTCTCAAATTTTTCTTGTACTATCTTAAGTTTTTCTTTAAAATCTCACACCATTCTTCTAGACTTCAATCAGTTTTAGGTTGGAAAGTATCAAGCATGAATTGTAAGGCTTTGTCTGATTATATAACATCTGTAGCAAGTGGAAAAGGAATGAAAAACCCTCACAAATCTACCATGAAAAACTCCTTCTTTTTGTTACTATAACTATACACACAAGTCCCTTTTTTTACCATGGATTTTTAGTAAACATACAGCTGGGTAAATTTTGTGCCTTGGAGATACAAACAAAAAATGACAAGCAAGACAAGGCACAAGAGTTTAGAGGACAAAAATGAAGACTTTGTAGGCAGAGGAGGGAGCTTAGGGATAGTACAATATAAAAAAATAAAATCAGAATACCATACAAAAATGTGATTTATCCTAAGGTCTTAGTTAACATTGCAAATAAACAGACCTAGGCATTTTCCCAAGCCTTAAAAGAATGTCCCAAATATTAGAAGAATGGGGTTTTTTGTGGATACTCAAATCCAAATTCTAATAAAGCTTTTAAGGTAACTTCATGCATTCTTAAGAAAATGCTTTCATGCATGTTAGAGGAGAAATTCCAACCAGTCTTGAATGATGTCTGAAGTTTGAAATTTATATTTTCATCCAGTTAGAAATTCATCAGTCAAAGCCATATCCCCAGTCTGGCAGAGTTCTCAGTAACATTTACAGAGGAAACCAAGGTTAATTTTTTTCAAATATGGACAGTTCAAATTAACTCTTACCCCATTTGAGTCTTTTCTTCTTAAAATGATGGGTTTTTGAGGAAACAAACTTGAAAAGTCTGAACACTTCATTTTCCAGTGGTGAAACAATGATCCACAAACCATAAACTAATACATACCTTCATACAGCATGACGAAGACTACTTTTAAGTCTACTTTGCCATAAGAGCTAAAATTCTAAATGGGTATAAATCACTGATCATTGTACAATTTTTTTCAAAATACATATACTGTCTTTAAGCCACTGTAATTTAGAAATTTAGACATTTCAGAGGGGTATGGAACAGTAGGCATTTAGCCATACACAGGTTTATGATACTCTTATGCCTACTGTTTTGAATTGGTTACTATTTTAACATGTTGTCTTTGAAAGCAGAACGGCATGTGTTAGTAACAAACATGAATGATCAATTATGTTACAGGATCTTAATTTACTAAGCAGGTAACATGAATTTATCTTAGTTGAGTCCTAAGGATATTATGAATGTTTAGAGATGGCCAGGTCACTGTCTGCTTTTATCTGATAAACATGGTGATGATTTTCATTATTAAAATGTGGTTACCTGAAGTACAGATTTAAAAAGATGGAAGAATAAAGCAAAGAGAGATTGATGAGATTCATCTTTGAGCTGCTCTGCACAGAAGTCATCTCAATGGCATGTAATCCGGGACTGCTTCAGAAAAAGCAGATGAAATATTTGAGTAGAATAGGCCCCCAGTAAGGTGACCTCCTTCCAGGTGTGCACTGTAGTGAGAGAACTCCAGGGAGGACATTTGCAGGCAAGGACTGTGAAGCCAAACTGCAGCAACAGGTCAATCACAGAGACAGGCAGAGGGGTCTGGTGGCATCAGCTCTGCTCTGTGGGTCTTTAATTATCAGCTCCAGCACCCAGGGAGCAGTCAAGAGCCCCAATCAACCAGAGACAGAGAGCGCATGCTAAGTGAAACATGGCCCCAGTAGAACAAAGAGATGTAAAATTCATTAGCATCTGGGAAAATTATTTCACTGTCTTTGGATCCTGTAACAATTCATAAAGAGCTAATCAGATTCCTGTTTGCCATTAATATTCTTCTAGGGCAATATTATTTAAAAACTCTCTTTGTATGCTCTTCAGTATTCCAGCTTGGAATGACAGGCTACTTTCAAGAACAGTCTTTCAAACAAACCTACTTTGAGAACTTAGGCAAACCACTTTGTGGCTGACATATGACATATGATATTTCCATCCATGATCAAAACTCATGGCTACAAAGCAGCTTGGTTTTTTTTTTAATTTTTTTTNACCAACCCCCAAAACTATACTGGCCAAAACTGCATGTTTTTACCAAAATGACAATTAACAGATCATGTTCTTGTTGTGCATAAATCAACATATGGAGCCATCCACACAGACACACACTGGATATCCAGTGGAATGTGAAACTCAACACACTGCTGTCCAGCAACATTTTGTAACCAGGGTTAAGTGCAGTGCGACTTTACACTGTTCAGCTGCTACAGCAAATGAGCTGATAATTGTTCCGCCAACTCCCTCATGAGAATGTAAGTACCAAAGAACAGCAGTCTCTGCTATAATGGGGAGTACAGAGGGAGACAGAGACAATTGGAGGGAGAGCATGAAAAATGGCAGAGGGCACTTAGAAATGAATAAAGAAAAAAAAAACCAAAACAAAACAACGCTGCTAATTTCCCAAGGGTTGGGTATATTTAACTGTCACATCTGGAATCCATGTTTAAGTGTCATTAAGGGAGCTGGTTTTCAAAGAAGGTTATAAACTGAAGTGTTCTGAAATCACTCTGCAGCGCTGTTTACACAGCAGAGTGGCTGCGGGTTTTACAGCTGTGAGCTGGACTCCGACAGCCGCAGGAACCAGTAACCCCGCAGGGATGCTCACGGTGATGTTCTCACTGCCACCAAAAAGGGGGGCTGACAAAAGCAAAGCAGCTTAACATCAGCCAAGGAGTTCGCAAGTCTCAGACACAGCTCCAGAGCTATTAGTACAACAGCCTCTCCTGGGCCAAAAAACCCCACCTCAAAGCTCTGCTTTACAGATCCTCATCATGATAACTGCACCTCAGGCAAGGGAGTGGCTGAAAGAGCCGCAAAGGACAACAGGAGGAGTTTTAGTGATGAGACACTTGAAACACACTTCACATACAAAACAGCCTTTGTTTGTTTTCAGAGATCTGCCAAAATGTAGGTCTCGGTTAATTTAAGAAAAATTTTACTCCAAAAAACATCTTCTAAAGGCATTCAAGATTACTGGGAACTCTGAATTGGTAGAAGGCCTCAAGATTCAACCTTTATTCATTCGTGCCTACGTGCACTTCACACTGAATTCAAAAGCCCCCAAAACAAACAAGCAAACCTCAGTAGTTCGGTTTTTTTTTT
Organism: Donacobius atricapilla; assembly: GCA_013397315.1. Lineage (NCBI taxonomy): Eukaryota > Metazoa > Chordata > Aves > Passeriformes > Mimidae > Donacobius > Donacobius atricapilla. The sequence goes on from WBMY01008198.1 coordinate 938,794, forward strand.
TTTTTCTTTTTTTTTTTCTTTTTGGAAAGGTCAAAAGCTCTTTGATTACACGCAGCATCGGTGAAGTGCTTTGGACTGCTAGTGTAAACATCTTTAGCATCACGGTAAAGATGAAAAGATGGAGAGCGGCAGACAAGGTACAAACAAAGACACTGCATTTCTTTTGCAAATGCATATGTGAGTTCCGCATGTGCTAGTTTGCTCTGAGCTATGCTAGGTCATGCTGTGTGACACACATTTGATTTGATACAGGATTTAGAAGGACACACCTATCAAAGTATGTTTATAAACTGCCTGCAGAATTAGTCAACTGAATTTTGCCTACATTTGAAGTAGATGTGGGATGTTTATTTGTAGACCCAAAGGCTAACCTAAGTCAATGAATGTTGCTGGATTCATTTTTTTTTGTAGGAGAAACAACTGGTGTTCATTGTATTGCCACCATATTTATCACTATTTTGTCTGAAAATGGAACTTAGATATTAAGACTCTTAGCATAATACAATGCAACATATTTGCTTAATTACTGCTTTTAAATTGTAGCATGTCAGCAAAACCAAGATGAATTAAACCCCAAAATGAATCGATCTGTTTACATGTGTACACAAGACTACTGGAACAAATGACATTGCCATTATAAAACAACATTTACGCTTGAGTAAATGAGGTGTAGCACTCTGTTGGAAGAATAACTGTATCTTGGAGAGCAATGTTTAAAACAGCAGCACACATTATTTGTGTTTATAGAAACTCATACATTCATTTCCACCTAGCAGTGCATGGATCTGTACCAGACAATTTTTACCTGATGAAAAGCTGTTCCCAACAACACCCATGGGCTTTCATCTGTTTAGAGATTTCTTTAGTGCGTCTTCAGAAAGGGGACCAACAAACAAGCAAATGAACAAAAAAGTATAAGGATTGGAAGGGATTACTCCTGTATAAGGGTAGTTTAACAGACACTCCCACCTTCCTTTCATGTGCTGTCCTAGTCTGGATTGTGGCCATGCACCCAAGGACCCACAAACCCTTGGGTATTTCTATCTGGTATTTCTAGAATGAGACACCACACACAGCCACACTGGACCTGAACTTCTCAGGCTGCAAGAAGAAAACATGCTCTGCAGGTGATGTCTGGTGGGTGAGGGTAATCTGTCCAGTTTTAATTTAGTTGACATATCAGGTTAGATTTTTAATTCTGTGTTTATCTGCAGACAAAATGCTACATTCTTAAAAACAAGCCTGAACTGCTCAAGTGAAACAGAGATCGAAATGCTAATTGAGTCTTCTCCCAGAAAGGTTTTCCTTAGATCTGTGAGAATACAAAAGGCCAGTTAATAGAAATATATGCAGTAAATTTTGTTTATTCAGTTCAAATCATATAGACAGGTTAATTAAAAATTCACAAAGGATTTGTTTTTCTCTGTATCAAGCCTAAGGGTTCTTAGTGTTGTGTTTAAACAGGTGCATATAAGAGCAATGAATATGATATGTATCCTGAAACAGGGATTTTAAAATAAAATCAATATCCCAGGCAAGAGAATAAATGGAATTTATTACTTGTGCATGCAAATGAGAGGGTAGTTGGGATAAGAGCGAATGCAAATTTTTTATTCCTTTTGTAGTTCAGTCCATTCAGAGATTTCAAATTTCAGCAGCTCTAATGAGCTGATAAAGATCTGGATCACGATGTGCTGGGTTTGGCTCCAGAACAGTGCAGCAGCAAGTGAGAGGTCGTGCATCCCTCCCCTGGAGCAGAGGCCACCTTGCCAGGGGGCAGGGGGCCAAGGGCCAAGCAGAGCTAGATTCCAGCCCTATTGAGCCCAGGGAACAAATAAGGCACTGCCAAGGAACCGGTAAGTTTGGGCATATTCCTCTTGGAATTCATCTGGGATAACAGAATAGCTCAGTTTATGAGTGACCTTGAAGGATCATCTGGTCTAACCTTGCTTAAGAATACTGGGGACCGAGTGTCACCAGGGACTGTCCCTTCCAGAGGTACCACAGGTCTGACACCGACACCAGCTCCAGGGGAACCTGGTCTTTTCACACCCTAAAAACACCTTTGAAATGCAGTAAGTTTTCTTCTTATTTGAGATGTGTAGTTATACGTAATTTCCTTTTCTTTTGTCCAGATCCAAAGCATGTAGGCTCCCAAGAGCATGAAACAGTGGGGCTGGAACTCAACTTGCAGGTACTTTGTTTGACTGAGGCCCTGGAGTTTAAGCTGATTCTCACCCAAGCCAAAAATATTACAGACTTTATCAGTAAAAACCCTGATGTGCCATTGACTTGTATTTTCTATTTTCCGATGGCCATAAAAGGCTGTTTAATAGTCAAATTCTTTAATCTAAAATGGGAAACTCTTCTAGCTGGCAAACTTGAAAGAAACAGCTCTGTCCTCCAGAGAAGGAGAGAAAGATCAGCTTTAACCAGTCGAAGGCTGATGGTCAAAACTATTTCTGGCTGAGAGATGGCACAAGGTATTTCCATTCATGAGGGGGAGATTTCCACCCCTGACAAGGGCCTCTGCAGAGGCAAAAGCAGACAGCAGGGCACAGCTCACAAATGGAACGTTGAAGAACTGTCTCCAGAGGTAACCACCCTAGGGAAGGGGCACAACGTTTTATCTAACTGACCCTGTTAAAGTAACACTTTCTGCACCCACGTTCTGGAATTCTGTATTCCCAACAAAGTAACTTTCAAGAATGGAAAAGGATGGTCATCCTTTTATCCTTTAAATGCATTTACAAAGGAGATAAACTTTGAAAAGCAAAGGTTTTTGGGATGGAGTAGCAGAGAAGAGGTGATGAAAGCAGTAAATGTGTAAATACATGATGACCTAGCGCAGAAACAAATGGAAACAAACAGGTGACGAATCACACAATGTGAGTAATTTAGAAAACTATTCATATAATATGCAGAAGCACTGTCTAGAAGATATCTAAAAACATTACATGATGATTTTGTTCACATAGCATCCTGAGTATGAAAATATGGTTTATGAAAGATTTAAGTTTTCAAATCATGCCATTTTTCCTCCCCTTTTTTTACAAGTACAAAACTTTACTATATAGCACCCACTTTTTACCATTTCTCTGGACACCATAACAATATTAAAAAACCAAGCAAGAACAATTAATATCTCAGCAAGCACAGACAATTCTGCTACTACAGGCTGAGCTGGAAGCTGTCTTTTGCAAGAAGGGAATTGCAACCATTCATTATTTCAGAACATAAACTTTAATTAAAATAAAAAGCACATTCAGAGCAAAATGATAGACCAGGTTACCTCATGTCATACTTCCCAATGAAAGCAATGTTTTTTCCAGAGATATTCAACAAACCAAACTCATCTTGAGTTAGTGGTAGCTGGGGAAATATGACAACTCTGAAAATGACTTTGTTCTGAGTACCTCGAGAGGAACTGAAATGCGTATCTTCACAAACACAGGCATGACAAACCTGTCCACTCTTTCCCAGCCCTTATCGTTATAACAGTAACTTCCCAAAAGCAAAGTGCAGGTAAAGCAAATGCAGAATTGCCTTGTTCAAGCAGCTGGGGTGGAGGTGTTTGACCCAGATCAAAACCCCAACCCTGAAATATAATTGAGGAAAGCACACAAGCACCTCTCAGCTGCTGCTTACAGCTTTTAATGTGGAAAAAAATCCTAAAATTGACAAGATTCCTGTCACAACACAGATGCTATTAGGAACTGTGCAGGGCTGCTGCAGAGCTTTCAGAAGTCATGCCATTTTCATGCTGCTGTAAACTGGGGAATCTCAGAACTGAAGCACAGCTTCACTTTTTAAAGGAAAAAACACACTGCACAATTGGAGCCAGAGGAGCCTGCAGTGGCTGGGACCCCTCCTTTCCAACCCCACAAAATAAAGCAAGATTGAACATGGAACAGTAGAGGGGTTGTGATGTTTACCCAGTCCAGAAGGGCTGAGGAAAAGGCAGAAGTGTGAAGGCAGAGAAATAACCCGAGGAGGACACTTCACCTTCCATTTCAGGAGTGACTATGCAAATCTGAGACTACAGACAGAAGAAAAGTGCAAAGAAGCAAAAGAGGTGCCTAAAGAGGTGTAATCTTTTAGAGATTAACAGTTAAAAGTTTGAGTCAAATCTAGGTTTAGAAGGGCTCATAAACAAAAGTTGCATAAATTATAAATGTAAAAAAGGAAAATTACATCCCCTCTGATGTGCTGTCAGGTGCTTGGCGCTTTTGGCGCTTGGTTTCTTTTTCAACTTTAAATGCGGTTCTCTCCTAGCAGACACCTAGAACCAGTTTCCCAGCAATCTTTCAAACATGTCTGTGCTGGCTTTTAGCTGGAAACCAAGCACTTAATCCAGAATTACCAAATTCCAGACCCCTGCTCAGCTGCTACTAAAGAGAGCCACAAACTCCATAAGCACTTTATTTACAGCTCCAAAGTTTTCCAGGGTTTGAGGTTAGACCTTGGGCTCTCGGTCATGGCCAGATTGCCTCTCTCATGTTGCTAAACTGCATTCCAAATCCAATCCCTGCACGCGTCCATCACCTCACTGCTAATGGGCAAAGAAGCTTTCCATTTAGTTGATAACAATGTCCCTCCAGATCCACAAAGGAAATGTTCTCTCTCTCAGACCTAAGAAGCTTAAAGTCTACTGGAATTTATTTTAACTTGCTTAATAAACTGTGTGCTGTTAAAATGTGGTCATTTCAACAGGGCGCCAGGACAGGAAATGAGACAGTGACAGTCATCCGATTCAATTATTTCTGTTAAATGCAAAAGCAATTCTTGGAGCAGAACTGGAGCTGTATTCCACTTCCCTAGGAGAAGGCTGACCACTACATTAGAGGACCATTATCACTCTTACATCCTCTCCTCTTCCTTTTGTCACAGGGTGTAAGTCCTTGTGTGGACGTAGGGCCTAATTAATTTTGCTGCTCTGACATAATGTAAGTGTCCAAATACATTTATGCAGTTTCCAAGTAGGGGGAGAAAAAAAAAAAATTACAAAAGGAGGATACTTGAACATAGCAAAACTACCCTCCCCCTCAAATTCTAGAAATGTATCCATCACAGCACTGTCTCAACACTTGAGGGCACAAGAAAATCCTGATTTAATGGACAGGGATTGGAAGAAATCCAAAACATCAAATCCCAAGCTTAGTTAAAAAGTACCTACTATTGTGTAGGACTTATTCTCAGTGCTATGCAGATCTTAAACCAAAATAAAGACAGAATTGTATGCTGCTTGTTCAAAAGAAAATACCCTATTTTTTGACTACAAATTGTATGTGACTTTAATAGTATGAATTCTGTCAAGTTGTCCATAGAATAAATTTGCACACAGTTCAACATAACATGTGCACATTAAATAGGATTTGGCATTAAAAGACCCAACATTGAATGGAAATCGAAAATAAATGCCCACATTCTCCCCAGAAGACTATTCACCCCAAGGCCTTAGGCATTAATTTAAGTGAATGAGGAAGCCACTAGGGCAGCTGTCGGTAGCTTATTTGATTTGTGAATAAACAATGGCTTCATTTTAAATGCTATTTACTCCTACTACATACTAATGTCAGAATCAAAAACACAAAAAAGAACAGACTATTCAAAACCACATATTTTTAAGAAATCTTTTATACAGTAAAGCTCTTCATTTTAACATGGCAGAAAAATAAAATTATAAGAACTTCTGCTGCATTACTAATTTTAACTGCTGGTAATGTTAAGAAGGACTGAGATTGTATCTTATACTTAATTGATATTGTGCATTTGGCTGTATATTAATGAGAACTTAGGGTATCATAGGTCATTCCAATAAAATCTTTGGGCTTGTCAGCTTGAATTATGTATCTTTACATCTGTAGAAAACAGTGGCAACATGATAATTACAGTAGTTGATACATGCTGTTATAACTTGTTAGTACAATCAGGTACATCATGTCCAAAGTGCAGATGCCAATCCTGTCTGGCACTAATAATCCATCAAACAGATTATTAATTAAGAACAGTTTCTATGCAAAGAGGAGCATTTAGCTGCACAATGAATTTTCAGATTGGATCACAGCAATTTCTTCCTGATATTATGAAGACTTAATTACAACACAAAGCCATCTCCCTGGCACTCCAAGATGAAAATGAAGACCTTTACCCTATACATCCATACAAACAATGCTGAACTGTATGTGTAGGTGTGCCTGTGGGTTTTCAGATAATTACACACAGAACCTCATTCAAATAGTTAGGTTTCATCTGAAACATCCTCGTATTACCAGGATCCTTATTTATTTGTAAGTTTTTTCCTGGGAAGGGTTCAGAAGGAAACTGCCTACAAAGATGCAGTTCTGTATAGCCTTTCTCAAGCAGAACATCCACTAGACACTTCTGGTTTCCATCTAACTTTATAATTTAAAGGACAACAAAGCTCAGCTGGCCCTTCCTACACTCAATTTCTATTTCACATATAGACATCTTGTCCTGTGATCAGACTCTTGCTTGACATGTAATAGAGGTACGGGAGTCTAAGAAAACACAAGGAATTTGCATAAAAGGAACTGTTCCAAACAATAAGCAAATTGTTTCTGCTCCTGAATGCAAAATCTGACTAAGAAGCAAACTGAGTGCACAAGTTAAATATGCCTTTGTGCACCTGGCACTTACAACAGCTGATAACCCAGGATGAAACTGTCACTGAAAGCGCTGCACAGACAATCTATGGATAAATCGTTCCTGAACAATTTCTCCAAGATACATTAAGCACTAAAAGGCCCATTTTTAACACACATATCATTCAAGTTCACCCTTCTTGGCTTTCTTGGTAAATATGAATATTCAGGCTAGCAAAGAAAAGGAATAAGTCCCACTGAGCATTTCCCATGCTGATCTCTGCTTCTAAGATGCGAACCCAGAAAAACTGCACTGAGATCCAAAAGGTGCTCTGAATTTACCATCTGTACTAGCAGAAAGAAGGCTATTGCCTCCACAGGCCTGAGCCCCCAGACATTCCACATAGGAACAAATATTTTTACCTTATTCATTTAAATTCACCCAGAGTGTCCTGCACAAAGTATCAGGGTCTAGAGAAAGAAAAAAGCCACAAAGACAAATTGCAGGTACTGGTGTCCATGTGCAGCGAATCAGCCCTGCAGCTCAGGCTATTTCCATGCACAAGTCAGCTGGGCAGCACATGTGGAGGGGGGGAATCCAGCACTTCCCAGTGTCTGCTGTGCGTGGCTCTCCCAGACCTCATGTGCACACCAGTTCCAGCTGGGCTGCCAGATGTCTGAGATTTATGGACATATGGCAGTCCACACGGTAGCATCTAAACTTTTAGGACTTCCACAAAACCCAGACTAATCTTTTAAACCGTTGAAATCTATATGAACAATACCTCTGTGTGCGAAACAGAGTATGTCCAGGAGCATGCAGATGACTAGTGCCTGACATGGATTAATGGCCCAAACTATCTGCAATCTTATATTCACTGAGAAGTCATGAACCCCACTATTTTTTCTTTCTGAGTTATGAAGCAGAGCTCACCAGGCTATAGAATGTTGTATTTTATGTATTAATAGTGTATTTGGCTGTAAGCTGTCGTTGCTCAACACACAGACACACACACACACTCACATTGGTGAGAAGGCATGAACTGTTTATTGTAAGATCTGACTCCACTTTTATTGTATTTCTACAAAAGGCCAGGGACTGGGGGAGAAGGTTGACACCTCTCCCCATCCCATTGGTCAAGACAACTGTCCATCAGCTGTCCATATCTCCAAGACAAAGACTGTAAACTACTTTGACTAACGAAAACATTGCTTCTATTTGTAACACCCATGGGTGAGAAACTACCCAAGAACTATGAACTGAGACACAAATAGAAGGCTGAAAAACCAGGGCAAGAGTAAGCATGTTTTCTTCATCATGTATTGCTCAAGCGGTTCCACTTTACCTCCGACATGGGCTGGTATTTAGCAAAAGAAGTGCAAAGGAGCCCCCCTTGAGCAGAGCTGGTGTATTATGGGCAATAAGTTGTTACATCTACAATAAAGGATGAAAACAAGGCAAGAAGGTGGAGTGAGTTGCGGGGTAAATTTGTCTCTCATCTATGGCCTCAGCCTTACCCTTGTGTTCACACTGCGCAAGGTTTCAGCACATTGCTGGTGAGCCCCAGTCGCTGTCTGGGGGAAACCTCTGGGGAGCAGCATCAGGGCAGGGCAAATTGCATCTGTCCTTAACTTTTGAACCACAGCTTTCTGGGCCAGGCTGCAGAGAAACACAGATCACAGCTGGGGGAGGAGTTTCTGGCCACTAAATAGGACTTACCAGAATGATGCTTCTAAAGCATCTGTGTTTTCATTTCCTATTTTGGTTCCAGTGTTTAAAAAAAAAGAATTCTGCGTCTGGGTTCTTGGATTCCAAACAATAAGCACTGAGTCTGTATTTGAGTACCTAAACAGAGCTGGCCTGTTTCTCCGTATCATCAAAGCTGTACACTTTCAACCAGTGCTTTTCAAGTTCAACTCTTCTTTGCCAGTCTTCAAAAATTATTCATCATTTTCCTTGCATAAAGAATGCTTAGATTAATAAGACAAGGAAGAAATGCCCTTGTAAAAGAAAAAAGAGGGATGAACATACAGACACCATACTCACTCAGACCCTAACAACAGACCTTTTCATTAATTATCTTCCTAATGATGCATTCTCGAACAATACTGCAAAATTTCCTTCGAAAATTGAGCTACTCACTGGGGAAAGAGTGTATTTTATCTTGTTCCCTCAAGAACTCTGAAGCCATCTTCCTCATATTTATATTCTAATCTTTCTATGCTCACTTGTAAAAGCTGATAATTAGGAAAGCCTCTTTGATGGCCAGAAGCTGCACACTATTTCTGTGTGCATGGTAACAGCATGAATCACTGGCTGCACTAATCCTGTAAGAGCGTTAAAGGTCCCATGTGACACTTACCCTGAATGCTAAACCTGTCCTATATTATGCTATTTCACACTAATCCTGAGAAAATTAATGTTAATTTATCATGAAAAAAGGTTAATTATACATTTACTTCTGATTTAGCCCCATTACACCAGACTCACAAATAATACTGGGGGCTTTTGGTTTGGTTTTTTTTTGGTTTGTTTTTTTTTTTTTTTTTCCTTCCCCTTTTTACCTCTTACGCACAGTGTGTTCCTCCAATGNTCTTTCAGCCTGCAATCAGGGACTATATCCCAAAATCACACCAGACTAGGAAGTAGTGTTGCAGAGGCAGGGACAATGTCAAGATCCACTGGTAATTCTAATGATTCCTCAGATTCAGTTTGTAGAAACTTCAGCTTTTGTTCTTTAAGTAAAACTTGCAAACAGTATCTGATTCATTGCTTCTGGTGGTGGTTTTCAAGTATACATTGAATGCCAACTCTGGTTCAGAAAACAGATTCAAGTTATTTAATTGCCTATTCATTTCTTATTAAAGTAATAACTTATAGAATAAAATTTGCTCCTTTAAAAAATACTTCACTGTAATTAAACCACAGCATTTACCTGAAAATCAAAAGAACCCAAAATGACATCCTACATTTTGAATGATTTATTAACATGAGTAGACTCTAATCCCTAAGTACAATTCTGGCATTTTACCCAAAGTCCTGCAGTGGCTTTATTACACACTATACAAACCAACTTTGAGAGACTGCCAGGAGACACTACCAGTGGCTACCCCATGGCTTCCACACAGCAACCCACAAGAAAAGCAGAAATGTACATCACTAACATTTCTGTTACAGAAGTTAAAACTTAATTGATCATAAATGGGCGAAATCAAACAGACATAAAGTATGTAATTTACATATACCTCAGTGTTTTCTCTGGGAAACCTGAACTTCTCCTACATCACTATTTATAATTAAATGCATACTTTTACCAACAGGATGTGGATAGGGTCAAACTAATATACAAAACCAGCATTTACATTTTTCCTTATTTTTATATTAGATATGCCATCATAATGGGCGGTGAAAAACCATTTCAAATTCAGCTGCTTTTCAGAAAATTTATAACAACCAATTAGGGTCTATCCTATTTCCTGGATCTTCCACTAGCATTTTGGAACCACTTCTCTGCTTAATATCCTATAAATTTTTCTTAGAAACATTCTTCAGTGTCTGTGATAGAAAAACTGTGCTGAAAATCAATAGTCTCCATACTTCTTTGCCTGCAATATGCTATATATCAAAATCCTGTTTTATAGAAGTCTAAAATGAGCTAAAACAGATTCAATTTTAAGATTCAGAATTCAAACTAATGGGTTTTAATTTAAGAAAATATCTGACACTGTGAATAGGCAAACAAATGGATTAGATTCTCTGGTTTTATTCCTTAGGCTGTGAGTGTTAATCTCTCAGCAGAACCAACATAACACACCACTATAGATTATCAAAAGTGACTACTTGCTGCTGTGAATTATTCATTTGAAAAGTTATGCACCAGTGATAAAATGAATTATATTTGAAAAAATACTCACATAACATTTTAATAAGCTTTAAAAATGATTTCTTTCCCAATGTTTAAACTAAAAATAATATTTAGTATCTCAGTAAGAATTATGGATTTACTAGATGTGTTCAGTAGTCCTCCTATAAGGTGTCTAAGGCTTAGGGGGAACTGATCATGTAAATGCTCTTTAAGATGTACTTGCTCCATAAATTAAAGTTAATTTCTGTCATATATTCCGCTCAAAAATTGTATATTTCTCTGAAAGGCCTCTAATCAAATTATCTCCATGCATGTAAATAGCTTGCTTTGTTAAAAAATGTATTTACAAGAAAAAAATTGAAATCAGTAAGGTTTCCATTTCTCTATTTGATTTGTGGCTGAGCAATGCAACACCTCATCTTTCCTACCTTAGATGTCCACTTGTAGGAGTTGAAACGTCAAAGTTTTCATTTTCTTCCTTTTGCTTCCATTGATCTCCAGTGGAAAATCTCAGCCAGTCCTCCTCCTCCCTACTCCTGTCTCGGCAGGTTCACCTGCCCTCAACTTCCAGCACCATTTTGACACTGATGAATCACCAATCTTCACTCGCATCTTTCATTTCCCCTACGTTGCAGGCTATCTCCCTTCTCTGCCTGCTTCTCAAACACACAATTTTGATGTCAAAGTCATCCTCTTGAAAATTGAACTTCTTATCTTTCCTTCCAATTCTCCCCTTCTTGCCACCACTGCTGACAACATCGCTATCTTTCTCGATTTTCGAGATTTCAAATTTCATGGCCCATTCAACTCTTTTCTCCATCCCTTGATCACATCTCAAACTGTCACTGCATTTCCCTATGATATCTCCAATATGCACCCTGTCCCCTCCAATCCTTCCTCTAAAATACTTGTCCAAGGTTTCGCATCGCTTGCATCAGTTACAGCAAATTCCTGTTTAAGGTCTTATTCCCAGCACTCCAACACATCTAAAATACAGCTGCTAAAATAATGACCCTCCTTGCCTGTATTGACCACTGTAATTGGCCACTGACCATGACTTTTAATGGTCACCCATTGAAAGAAAAGTTACATAAAGTTAACCATTACTTTCTCCATTAAGCTCAAGGTTCTGACTCTTACAAGGTTTAGTTCCTCTCTCCCCTTGATTAATTTTTCTACACTTCCTTTTTCTTCTCCTGTTTCCTGCAAATGCACTTAGTCTTCCTTCTTGTTTTTCCCAAGGCCACATGCATGCCACCACAACACTGAATATACAAAATATATTTTTTCTTCCCTTCCAAAACACAACTCTCTGTTATGCTTTCTCAGGTAGCTGTTCCAAAAATGCTTCCTTCAGCCTGAAGTTAGCCACTGGAACAAAATCCTTGCCTTTATTTTTGTTCTATCCAGAACAGTTTTTCCTTTATAAAATATAAACAAATCATTCCACAAGAGAAACACCTTCTAAGATTTTTTAAAAAGCCCACAACCAAGCACAAAAAGCATTCAAAACCTTCCCCACCTAAACAGAAATAATCAGTTTAATTCACTGCATATCTCATTGAGAAATCAATGCTTACTAACAACTAGAAATCAATATTTCTTTAGATAAATCATGAGATGGCAACATGCAAAGCAAAATTTAAATCAATTATTCAAAGAGAGGCTATGTTAAAGTAAAATGATTTAAATCAAGACTGATTAATTAAATTAATCCACTCTGTCCCAATATATTACCATAGCAAGTTACTTCACCTACATAGCACTGTACACATTCCAAGTCCTTTTTATGAACTTGCACACACAGTTTGTCCTGGAGGAAAGCTGAGTTTATTTCATTCCTGTCAAACAGATTGATAAACTGAGAGAGAGAGATCGGTCAGTGAATCAGTGGCACATCGAAAGCTCTGAGCTCAGGTCTGCTGATCAGCCAGCTCTGCCTTCCCTGAAGAACAAGGCTGATGGTCACCAGTTGAGCCCCCTCACAGACTGAGTCTTTGATCTGCACTTCTGGACATTGCTACTGAGCCAAAAATTAAAGTTGTGAAACCTGAACAAGGACTACAGGAACGGGCCAACTTCACTACCATACAGCCACACATTTCAGATCAGTTATTTGAGCATGGATCTATAATAGTTCTAGAAACAGAGTTCCATGCAAAACGTTCTCAAAAATGAGATGCTTCTCCCCCCCAAAAATTCAACTCCAGGATTTTGCAAGATGATAGAAGATATGTAAAAATAAATTTCAGTACACTGGTCAAAATCTCTTTTTACACCACAAATGCAAGTAAGTCAATAAAACCTTAAGTGTACTGCTCTACAATTAAGTCTTTTACTATTTCATTATTTCATAGGTACAACCCCAAATTTTAATACTACAAACACTTAATTCAAAGATTTTTCTGGCTATGAGGACTGTACTGGGCACTAAAGCAAGAAACAAAACAGATCTAAACTAAAAGTGCAGTGAAGTGATTATGATGGTTATGAATCAGCCTTCCATTATTGAGCCACTTTAGCAGCATGTAATAGATTCTGATTAAGCTCTTTAAGCTGAATTACATTGTACTATTAGAAGACTACTCAATTAGTATTTTTCAAAGCCCAGAAGCTAATTTTGCCAGCATCACTGATTTTTACCAAGGTCTGATCAGACCTTACCAAAGTGTGCTCAGCAGGAGCAGAGAGCCAGCTCCAGCTTTACCAGACCTGCTATTAAAAACCTCAGGCTGACGTCAAAGCTCAGAGCTCTGCCACTGTGGGGAAGTTTCACCCCATGTCACAGGTGGGGATTCCAAGGTTCCCCATGGGGATGCAGACATCACATGCTTGTAGGAGACAATTCATGGACTGGATTTTGCCATTTCAGAAGCCCTGTACTACTGTAAGGCTGCTAGATGCCACTACAAATATTTAGAAGATGAAATAAGAACAACTCGAGTTTTCTAAGCAGTTCAGAGGTGCTCCTGGCAATGCAAGGTGTAATCACAGCACACTGCTGCTCCTTGACTGCACAACAGATTTTGAAACACTGCAATCACTCACGTTCCTGTTGTAAGACACAGTATTGCCTCCTGTTTTCACCATATAAACAGGACTATTCACATCTACAAAAAATGGCAAGAGTTGCAAAAAAGAAAAAAAGAAGGAAAAAACCAACAACAAACAAAGAAACAAAACCCCACAAAAATAAAAAACCACAACCAACCAACCAACCAAAAACCAACAACCAACTAAAACCATACACACACACACAAAATAAACAAACAAAAAAACAAACAAAAAACCCAAACCAAACCAAAACCACGCCCCCCCCCNNAAAAAAAAAAACCAACCCAAACAGCACTGCAGCAGCTCCATCTACAGAAATCCTGGGTAGGAAATGACTGTGTCTATCTTAGAGACAGCAAAGAGCTCCCTATGGGTCGTATTAAAATCCAGGAGGAAAAGAGGTTTCTTTTATGAAATTCCTGAGGAAGATATCTTACTATTACATTGCAGCTTGATTTACAACCTAACAATTTGCATCCTAGTAAACACTATGAATTCTTAGTATAGGTATTTCATTAATAAAAACAAGCGCATTTTCTCCAGAATGCTTCAAAAAGCTACTTTTTGTATTAAGAATCATGCAGTGAAGACAGCACAAGTTTAGCATTCAAAAAAGGTTTTGCTCCAAGTTCCCAGATGTACTTGCGCAGTCTATTTTACATGCCAGTGAGGCTCCACTGCTCCAAATTCCAAATTTAATTCAGCTGTTTGCACACTGAATGCAATGTAGACACAGGTAATCTAAACCAAGAGGTCTCTCAGATAAATGCATGAAGCAGTGCACAGTCACATGCCGATTCATGTGAGACAGATCATAAAATCCCTTAGCCTTGTAATAAATGGGGCTCCTCAAGGAGGTGTCTCTACATAGACTACCCAGAATCATCTCTGAAAACATACTGAGGAGAGTTTACTTTTCCAATCTACTCAACCATCCTCTATTTCAGATAGTACTGTACTTACTGTTTATAAATTCTACTGAGTAGAGCCTTTGGAGCCAGGTTCTTCAGTTGGATGGTTTAACTTTGCTGCTTTTTTCATCTTGTCTCTGAAAAAGTTCATTTTAGCTTCTAGTACTTAATTGACTAAATATGTTTCAGCATCTCCTTTAGTTTATATCCTAGGCTTTTGTTTCACATGGAGCAATAAGTAGCAGGTGCATTTTCTCACAGTCCATAAATATTTATGGATTGGGAATAATAAAGTGCACTGGTTTTAAAAAAAATCCTCTGTCATATTTTACATACAACAGGCGGAAAAGGAAATTTCCCCTCCAGAGCCCACGTGTGGGAGTGAATGTCTTGGCACTGTGTGTCAAGGAACCACCTGAGACCGAGGGTTATGTCCATATTCTTACAGCCATCCAATTATTCATTTATATATGTATGCATGCAAGTCCATGACATCATGCACCTTTAATACATTTCATATTAATTCAGGCAGCTGGTCTTTGAATCAAGTTAAGGAAACCCACCAGCCTGCAAACAGTAGGAATCTGGAGCAGATGAGCATGCTGTCCTGGGAATTTCTGAAGTCCTACACTATGATTTCAATATTTTAAATTTCCATTAAAAAAGAATTGGAAATGGTTAGTTTACATAATAAACCCCAATTTTAGTGTTAGTTTAGTGCCAGTTAAAATTTGTAGAGTCCCCAGACATTCACAGCCAAACAGTGGCTGGAACATACCTCAGGTGATCTGCACTTCTGTAGCACTGAGGCTGTCTCTCAACGAGAGCTTTTTAAATGTGTAGCATCAACTGTGGGGTAAACCAGTGAAAAGGGAGCCAAAGCTGCCTTTGGGAAGTAGTGCAACCTACTCCCTGAAGGTGTTACCAGTAGGTAATCTGAAGTTACTACTAAGCAATGTGCACACTTGCACTAAGGACCATCTGTGAGCATCCAAACAGCCCCTGGAGTTATCTCGGTACACCTTGGTGCACTGCAATATCCAAAGGAGGGGTCTGTATGGGTTTAAGTAAGCTGTTTCACATAGAGAAATGGCTACAGTGAGCAGACTGAAAAAACAGAGTCAACGATATTTTTTTAAAGTCTATTGTTTACAAATTTGAGTAGATGTAAATATCTTACACCCGCTCTGCATTGTCCTCTCCTCAGCATGGACAGCTTTATGTGCCTCCCAGAAAAATGGTTTTAGATTCATTTACCAGAGTTATCTACTTGGGTTTTTGTCTTTTCTAGACTTCAAACAAGGAGATCTGCACCACCACCATTTTTAATGTAAAGAGAAGGCTCAGAGTCACCCACAAAACGTTCACCACTGTTTACTTACACATCTCTCTGAAGGAAAAGGGAAGTTCTCCCATCTACTCCAACTGAAGACCACACACAAGTGCGTCACTAAAACCTGGATATCACTGTCACAGGCTGCTGGAATGTTTGCTATAGCTTTGATTTAAATGTGACTATTTTAATAATAGTTTAGTCAAGATTCTGTTCTTTATATAAAAACTATTATAAGGAACAGGATAAGCTTCTAAGCACAAAATAAAAATAGTCTCATGCAACGTGCCTGACCCTAGATCTGTCCATATGGACATCCTGTCCTTCCTTTGACACTCAGAGGAAATGCAACAAGAGAGCCAGCAACGAGGGCCACGCACAAAGTGCTGCTGCACATAAAACACACCCTGCAGAACAGGGGAGCTGTGTCCTCAGGAAACGTGGTCTGCAACAGCACAGGTCTGCACAGACACTCATTTCATCTGAGAAATAAAGGACACTAAAACACTGTCATCTCTTAGGAGAGTCCCCCTTGCTTGCAGCCCAGGCTTACAGCAGTTTAATGAATCCTGGCAAGTGACGGACAGAACTTCCCTTTGCTCATTCTGCCTAATGGATGAACATCTATGAGCTTAGAGAAGCCTGTCTGTCAAAAAGACACCAGCAAATGGCTTTCTACTGACCTTCAAAGCAGGTTTGAGTACAAACATTCCTTTCAAACAAGAAAATCTTTGTTTCTAAAACGCATGCTACCAAACTGTATGAAAACTAATTATATTAAACACTACAGAGAGTAGTGGCTTTGCAAATGCATTACCTCAAGAGCAACCCCTCCCATCTGCCCACCAGATAAAAATACGTATTTGTAATTGTAAGTATAAAAACACTTCATTTCATAATGTTTTAAAAATTTTATATAGACATCTTGAAGTGTCCAACTATGTTTGTACTCCAGGACAGATGAAATGTGGTTATGTGATGATTTTTTTCCCCCCAAATATCAAAATAGCAAGAGGGAGAAAAAGTGTTATTCATATACAGACAGTGACAGTTTCTAATTATCGATGCATCACTAAGCAAGGTTTTGCTAACAGCTAAATGAGCTATTGCACTTACAAAATGAGGGCACGTGGCATATCTGATTAATTTTACTTATGTCTGTGATATTATGTAATTCTAGAAGGTTGGTATGTCTTTATCTTTTGGAAAAATGTGCCACTTAAAGGCATTAAATACCATATTGTTTTCAACCCAATTACCTTTTGTTTTCAACATGCAAATGGAAAAATGCTGAGTGGTGATTTTAAGTCCTATCTATCATCATAATTAATTGAGAGGTAGGTTCTGCTAGTGTTTGTCATATACAGAACATAAAAGAAATTAAAAATTCTTGGCAAAAGAAGGTAGAGTATTCCAAGAAATCTGCTTTTTGCAAACTGATGGAACGATTTTTAACAATTTTTATTACAAGCATCTGTGAGCTCCCACCAGGCAGGAGCACCAGAATTGTTTCTGCTTATATTGCTCAGTTCCAGGCTAATGTCCCCTAAAGCTGTTAGGCTGAAAGCCAAGAGAAGATATATCCGCAAAGAGACCTGACCCTTACCCCTGTAACTAATAATGTCTCCTGGAAGTTTTAACTTAATAGTCTATGTGAAATTCTTAGTAGTGAAACTTTTGCCTTTTTTTCCCACCCATATTTAGTGAATTATGCTCTTCAGGCAGTAGAAATCATAGAATCATTCAGGCAGGAGAAAACCTCTTAAGATCGAGTCCAACCACTAAACCAGCACTGCCAAGTCCATCACTAAACCACATCCCTAAATGCCACATCCACATGGCTTTTAAATCCTTCCAGCACTTACAACCCAGCAGGTGAACAAATTTCCCCCAATATCCGGTTTAAACCTCCCCTAGTGCAACTTGATGCTGTTTCCTCTTGTCCTGTCTCTGGTTTTTGAGGCTGAACCCCACCTGGCTACAGCCTCCTGTCAGGCAGTTGTTGGGAGGGACAAGGTCCCCCCGAGCCTCCTCTTCTCCAGGATTAACACCCCCAGCTCCCTCAGCCAGTCCTCATCAGACTCACCACGTACAGGAACCAAACCCTGGAATGAACGGAACAGACTGATGGAAAATTCTCTAACTAAAGAACATCTGAAGCCATTTATATAAAGGACACCAATATCCACTGTTCTCTCTTCCTTTCTGTTTTTACTAAGAACGCTTTTACTTCTCTGCTTACCGAATCTCAGGTGGTCATCTCTTGAGTATTTGTGTGCCTGTGAATACTGTTCCTAATTTCTTTGCTCCCACCCTTCAGATACATGACAGAGTCTTTCTGGAAGCTATTAGATATGGTCTCACTCAGTCACTGGAACACTCCAGTTATTCATGTGTTGTAATTTTGGTTCGGTTTTTTGGTTTGGTTTGTATTTTTTTTTTTTTTTACTGGATTGCTTGAAAGGTTCTAGCAGCAGAGGCCAAAGCTTTGACCTTTCCCAATGCCCTTTTTCTTGAGACAATTTTGGATTTCCACTACTCAAACCACAAAAAATGCTGGACAAAACGGCATCTATACCCTTCGTAAGTGAACTAACTGACCGAAAATATTTGACTTTCCAGTAGGTAACTTATGTGTAGCTGAGTCTCTGAAAGCTGGGAACTAAAGAGAAAATGAAGCCAAAGAAACCGCAGAGGTCAAGACTTCTAGAGAAATCCATATTTAAACACTTAAGCAAATAGTTGGTTCTTCTACAACAACTTTGACCTATACTTAAAATGAAGGTAATTACAAGTTTCTGGTTGCTCAGTTAATAGATGAATTCAGAGCAGAATCTAGATTGGTGACTCTGAGGCCAACATTCTATCTGTGGAAAAGCACTGCCTAACCAGGAATCATTTAATGCTGGACTGACAGTTCCTCTCACAGAAAAAGAGAGGTTTAAAGAGGAAAAAAGCTAAAAAAGCCCTGAGCCAATGTGATATGGCAACAATTTCAAGGAGTGGATCATTTTCTAACATAAAGCATTATTTGTAGGCAAGATTTTTCCTCTGAATACTGTTTCCAAGAAGGTCTGCAAGAAAAAACTCCGTGTCCCAGTTTACAATAAAAGGATGGAGCAGCAGAGCCCTCTCCAAAGCTGCTCTTTGTACCATGCTGTAGTGCAGAATACCTTGCACAGGACAAGGGTATTCATCAAGAGTTTGGAAATTATGGTTTTCAGAGCTGGGGAGTAACTCAAAACTGCACCTTCAGTATGTGAAAATCATATAAGGATTTCTATCGAGGTATATCACCACAGATTTCATATGTGTGGGATAACATCACATTGTGCTAATACCTGCTCATCTCTGCCTCTAACTTATTACCATGTTTATTGATAGAGAAATGCAGGTCACATGGGAAGATATAATGGATGGGATTTCATGAATTTAAAGCAAAAGTTATCATCCAACTAGTTATACATGGCAAGT
Organism: Donacobius atricapilla; assembly: GCA_013397315.1. Lineage (NCBI taxonomy): Eukaryota > Metazoa > Chordata > Aves > Passeriformes > Mimidae > Donacobius > Donacobius atricapilla. The sequence continues at coordinate 958,037 of WBMY01008198.1, forward strand.
ATACTTCTAGAGATTGAATAAAAGGTGCACCTGCAGTTCTCAATTACTTTGTTTGCTGGAATTTCAGGTGTGCAAGGTCTACGAAAGAGGGCATAGACAATCTGTGAGGCTCCAACAGCTGCCAGAGCTGAACAGCAGCTTATTCATTACCTGATCCTGAATAAAATCTAAATTCAGGCTTAATTTATGGGATCATTTATGCTCTATGTTTCTTTTTAAAGAAAAGTTCTTAGCCCTCACTAAAAGATTAACAAATATGCATAAAACAACTACAAAAATGGTTTTATTATAGAAGGCAGTAACACTACCACCTGAGTCTCTGCACAAGGCTGCATGTGAGTTTTAAAACAAACCAAACTGCTAGAGAGGAAACAGCTTGGATATAATTAAGTAAAATTTATTTTTGTCATGATCTGATTCCAACACTAAACACTCCCAAAAGTACAAATGTCAAGTAGGCACCTAAGTCATCTGTGAGTTTTCAAATTTTCACTCCCATAATTAAACTGAGATCATCCCAAGAAAACAAAGGAGGATGTGACTATTTCCGTTTTGCTACATCCTCATGAACACAGATGATAAAGATCTGCTAGAACAATGGGAATGTTAAGATTTAAAGTTTGTTCTCTTCCCATACTTTGCTCTCTCTCTGTAAGAGAGCAAGTGTTCCATGCAGAACAGTTTGGCATAAATGAAATAATTTCTGGATAGTCGCCAGTGCTATGGTTAAAATGCAGGATTACAACCTACAGGGAGACATTTGTTGAAAATTACTTTACCTATCATTCAGTCAGCAGAAAGAAGGAAAAAAAAAAAAAGCTTTGCAGTACTAGTTACATTAGGGGTATGTTGAGTCTTTATCTATAAATGATACAAATTGTAAGCTTATAAAGCCCCCATACAGGTGTAATCAACATAAAAGCCTAGCATTTCTCCTCATTTCTTTTGTATCACAAAGCTCTATGTATTTTCACCATATGCTGTTACAGCAAATGTGTGTAATTATAAAGAAAGCATGACCTAAGATTTAGATTCAAGTTTCAAAATTTAAATTGATTTTTTTTTTTGACAACGGGCAATAAAGTTTTCACCAGTTACACTGAGAACAAGCAGAAGTCTTAAATCTTGCAGCATCATGTAGAACAACATGCTTTAACCATACTCTTTTACTCTGCAGGAAATGACAACTTAGGCAGTGCAATACCACTAAATTGTAGTATTTTAACTGCACTATACGTGTGCCTTTGAAAATCCACTGAATACATGAAAGTCTTCCAGAACAGTTTGAAAGAAATAAGAAAAAATAACTACATCGCAAATTTTCAAAAAGGTCCATACAGACTGTCATTTGGCTCTCATTTAAATTAATAGGATTCAGTCAGCTGCTTCCCAGAATATTGCTTCAAAAACACAGGTTTTTTCCAATATGGTTAAAAAAAGTAATATTAATATTCTACAACAGCTTTCATCTTTATGTTATCTGTTACTGACAAAAAGAAATGAGAATTCTCATGTGTTTGGGTATCACTGAGTGATTCAGGAAAACATCAATTGTAGTTTCCATTTTTAAGAATTAGCCAGATCTGCAGGTCAAACTGGATTTAAAGTGATTTCAACTTGTTATCAATGGGCAAAAGTTTATACATATACTGCATCAAAATGTGGTTAATTTTGCAGCTTTGCATATTCTTCTGGACCAATTCTAAGGCAAAACCCATGTGATTTTGCAACCATTTCAATAATCCAATTGTTTACTTGTATCCATAACATGTGGAAAGCCTCTGCAGTTGACTGTTATCGCTGGGGACACAAAGTGTGTGTCGATTTTTTTGTTTTCTTTTTTTTTTACTCCCTACCTCTTTCTCAAGAAATTATTGTTTTTCCTAGAAAAATGAGTGTAGACAGTCTAATGATGAATTCCTAAGTCCACAGAGAGTTCACAGCTCTGTCACCAGCTCCCGCTCTCGAAGGATTACTTAGAAAGATTCTCTCCGAGACTTGACTACAGTAAAGTAAAGCAGTAAAAAGTGTTATTTGGTATGAATAAAGGATTACTTTATATTAGATGGATTCATCCTTGTGACAACTGGGTAAGTGTTCAGTGTAACTCATATAAAGCCAACAGAAAAACTATTTAGCACTTCAAGCATAAATTGGTCTCTTAAGCAAAATTATACTTGTGCATGTCATATTTCAAATAAAGGGAAAGACAAAAATGGTTGTCTGATGCTGGTCTCGAGTTAATATCTGCTCACAGGGTGTAAGAGAGAATCTGGCTCTGTGGTAGCACACACTATAAATTTCCCTGTAAGAAACAGCAATGTCTAATATTGCTGGGTTTTTTTTACACCACTGATACAAACTACACTTGGATGTTAAAACAATGAGTTTTCGTATTACACACCTATGAAAAACAAATGGTAAAGCAACTTGGTAATGCAATTTAAATAATTCTTTTTCACAAGACTTTTGGGTCCTATTGGGACCTGCCACTGTTATGCATCCACACTTTCTGCACTCATAATTATGAAAAAAACCCCAAAAACCTGCTTCTGCAATTCAAAAAATATTGGTATGGGTTATATTTAGGTTCAATTAATATTCTTTATCAAGTGTTTCTATCCCTAACTAATTTGTATACTGAAGTCCAAATTCAGCATACAATAAATAAAAATATGGTGGTGTTTTATTTACATTTACACAAAGTGATGTTGATCCTATATTTGACCTCTCCGATCATACCAATCAGCCAGTGACTGTCAGCCTTTTTTACTTCCCTAAAAGCCATGAAAAAACCCCAAATGTCAAATCAGTGCCACCATCCACAAACTGACTAGAAATGGATACAGAGATAGAGGCAGAAATGCTATATGATACTGACAAATTAAATCAAAGGGAATAAAACAGCCCTAACATTTTATGTAGAAGAGAAAACTCTAAAATTAGTTTTGTACAAATAAACCCTGACTTGACACGAAGTAAGGCAAATCTAGCTATAGTGGGTGACATGCAGTCATGACGAAATTCCAGCTAAGAAGTTTATTTAAAGAGAAGTGAAGACATTTCCCTTTTTTTTTCAGTTGAGCATCATACAAATATAAGTGAGAACAACCTTTTGGGGCCTTTGGGAGAATCATTCCTACTACTCTGTATGGCTGTTAACTCTTTTGCATGGATATCATCACCTCCTTCCACTCAGAAATGTCTTTTTCCTTAATGTGTTTTCCAGTTGGCTAACCTGATTTGGATAATACCACTCAATATTTGGATAACACAAAAACCCAAAGAAAGTTGTCCTATGTCCAGCTTTTCAGTTAGTTTGGGTACATAAGTTTTTATTTTAGAAAAAGTTCTGAGAAAGAAAAATGTGATGGAAGGAGTGTGGGCCTGATATTTCTGAGTCTGAGACATTTAGCCTGCTAGTAGCTACTAACTTTACCTAAGGGAAAAAAATCTGAAAAAAGCTTCTTCTCAAAACACTTTTGGTAAACAACTAATCCTTTCTCAAAACAACTTTTCTCCAGCTGATGTTTTGTCTTTCTAGTCCTGTTTCTCTAGTTCAACCAATGGAATTAGAGAAGTGTCGTTTCTATTCACCAATCATGTTAAGTCTGTATCAGAACACCTTATAAAAGGTACTAAGAATTAGACAATAAAGACTTCTCTATGCTCTTTGCCTTCTGAAAATATTTGGAGTCTTACTCATTTTTTTGTGTCCTACGATGACAGGAGAAAGGTAAGAAATGGGCAAAAGCAGAACTGTGGTGTCGGGGAGGTGCATAAATAAAGGAGGAAAACAACTGGTGTCACTCAGTTTGTAGCACAGAGTGTCAGAGTCACCAAATGTGACATCAGGATATTGTTGATACTAACCAGGAAATTTTGTATAGAGAGGCTGTTAGGTCAGAGGCCAGAGCTCCTGCCGTGAGGAAGCTAAGCACAGTGCAGGGATTAGGTAGGCTTCCCTCAGCATATGTAATGTCACAGAGGGGGTGGAACAGCTGCGGAGCCATGACATAGCTGTGCCTGCTATGCAGAGACTGTGCTGGGGCACTGGCCAGGGATTTGTAATGCTTGTAGGCTCCTCCGCTGCTACTGCCAACCTTCTCAGCATCTTCAGTACACCACTGGGAAAAGAGCTCCTGTGGAAGTTACCAGCTCTCTACTGCTTGCACCTGTCCCATACATCCTAATGCTGCAGCTGTGGTATTTTCCATACTTTCAACACTTGCCCTCCAAGGGGAAGAGGGACGGGATTTGGTCCAAAGGATGTTACATCTGTATGCTTTTAGAAGGATGAAGTAGGTATCAATTTCACTCTGACCTCTAATGTCATAAATGCTGTCACCAAAAGATATTAAAACCAGCTACACATAGGGCAACTGGAAATGGAAAAACTGAAAATGAAAAACCCCAAAATCCACACTGACTGCTGCACACACACTTAGTCCTTTTTGATTTTCTGTGGCTGTCGTGCTGCTGGTGCAGAAAGCACCTCCGGATGGATAAATGAAACACATGCACACACATGTACAGAACCAAGCAGCCTCCTAATCTAGGCTATTACATACCTATTATCACACTTCAGAAAACACACCTCTGAATATATTTCACACTGGTCTAAAACCAGAGAAGGGCAACAGGGAATGGTGTCAAAACCCAACAGCCCTCTCTTGGTGAATGCAAAATGGCATCTCTAACAAATGCAACTCTGAAACTTACGGTCCGCTGGCCCCAGCACTTAAAAACCAATCGCGGGGAGTTTGAGAAGGATATGGATCATGAAAGGATCTCTGTGACAGCTTGGCAGGATTTCTAAACTGAAGAGACACCGGGATGCTATTTATATTCAAGAGTACAACACACACAAACGCACAATTACAAGTAAATACTCTACAGGCACCATACTTAATATAAAAATGAAGGTAAATCACTGGGAGGATAAAAATAAGCAGCAGGAATAAAAAGGGAAATCATTACACTTTACTACTGAAATAAATACCGATGAAATAAAGTGAGTTGAGTAAAAAAAAACTACTCCCTTTTCCAGATCCTTGTACAGGGCACTGAGCATACACAGACTCCCCTCTCACAATGGCAGCAGTGGTAGGAGACAAGACAACCCCAAGCATGGTGACTCCCGGGGAGAAAATCAGGGATCTGCTGTATTGAAAAAAAGAGAAAGTAATCACTGATATTTCCCATGCAGGCTAAAAGATACAGCTACAGCTGTAAGTAGAATTTCAACGAAAGAACAACAAATATTATTCTTTGCGCTCCTCCAGCAGCGCAAAGCACAAACCCGCCAAATCTGCTCCTTTTTCACAGCAACGCAGCAGAAGCTGCCCTGGGGATGCTTTTGGCCCGGGCAGGGTTTCTTTGCAGAGCTCTCAGCACCAAGCACAGCAGCAAAGTCTGGAGCAGAGGGTACCAGGTGGCACCAGGCTGCCCGACAGCGAGGGGGGCGCAGATGCCAAGCGCCGCCGTGTGCGTCCTGCCGAGTGGCCGATGGAGAGGCATTTCCAGCAGCCTCACAGCCTGCTCAGCACAAGCACTGGCCAGAGGGCGAGGGCTGGTTACAGCAGCTGCGAAGGAGTGTGTGGAAAGGGGAAATAAAAATGGGGAAACATGGAAGGCCTCGCCAGCCAAAAGAGATAAACACGCACACACACACACACACACACACACACACGACACGCAAATAATCACTGCAGCTTCACAGCCTGCTGGAAAGCAGCACCAGGCTGAGATTTCTGGATCTTTCTGTCGTGTTCGTAATACTCAGAAATGGGCATAATGGAAAAGATTAATTTCAGAGGATTTCTTAAGTTTGCAATATTAACTGGGGCGAGAAGAACGAGAAAGCCCTCACAAAGGACTACTGTAGGACTTATGCAAATATTTCCATCTGGGTTTAGAATAAAAATCAAAGCCCTGAACCAACCAGCAGACAGTTTCATGCACTGCTAATGAAGAGAGAATTCAATTCTCCTGTTTGCTGAAATGAATACTGAACTTGTATCTTAATGTTTTACGAGAATACGGTATGTGTGTCAAAACAGGAGTTTCACAGACAATTGCAGGAGCACTGGCAGCTTCTCTTAATGTTTAAGGGCTGGATCACAGCTTCAGACTGAGATGTGAGTAAAGGACATTGAGCAGCCATGCCTCTACCTTGTAATATTTGAAATTCATGCAGCAGCAGCAGAGATGGTTGGGTCCTAGTCTATCTTTGGCAGGGTCCCCTTCCCTACTAAATGGATGATACACACACACAGAATGGGACACATTTCACAGCAGCACAAGTTAACCTAGATGCTAACACATGCTCTGGCACCTGCACCTGCCAGCTATTTTCCTCAGAAAAAGGATGGGGAAGAAGCTGAGCTGCACGGAGCCCATCCAGCAACCTAGGGAGAGTGACAAAGGGCCAAGTTCCCATCACTGGATGGCGATGAATGAGCGGGAACATGTTGCTCCTACAGCAGCCTGGAAGCAGACAGCAAGGGCAGGGTTAGAAAAGGAGGGGCGAAATCTGTCGTTCCATAATGGTTATAGAACAACTGGGGAAAAAAAAAAAAAGGTAGGATGATAGATGACTCATGAAAGTGTTAGACTAGTGCCAACAGCAGTAGATTTGGCAGCGATGCAGGACACACTGCCTCAGGAGAGTTGAGCTCCAGTCCTTCCTGCAGTGGGGGAGCGAGACGCATGAGCTCCCATCCAGGGCAGGCTCCGTCCCCTCCGCGGGCTCTGCCCCACCACCAGGCCTGCTCCCTGCAGCACCAGGGGGATGTCACCAGCCTGCCTCCCCCTCCCTGCTCCCAGTGCTGAGACAACACTTCCAGTAGCAACCTGACAGTAAATTAATACATGTATTCCTACATCACTAAGCCTGAAATGGTTTATAAATTCCATTTTTCCCCCTTTCTCACATAATTAAAGCTCTGCTTTCCTTCCACCCTCCTTCACTAAAATCCTCTGTCATAAATTTTGCCATTTGTGGCATGTGGAATTGGGATTTTTTCCCCCCCTCCAAAACTGTTCAATATATAAATCGGACAGGCATTTGGGAAATAAAGGAGATCTAAAAAACAAGGGGAGCTGAACTCTTGAAGATAGGCCAAAAAAAAAACCCTCAAGACAAAATTAAGGCCATAAATACATACTGATTACTCAGGGGAAACTTTTTACAGTGTTTTATCAAAGGTTAGCTGCTCCCAATCCTTTCTGTTCTAAACTCTGATACTGCCAAACCACAAAGTGCCCCAGCATCTGTCCTCTTTAAATATAAGACTACAAACTAACTCTCACTCACCATAGGCAGGCAAACAACTCAAGATATTGCTTTGCTTCAGATGCACGTATGTTAACTGCAAGAGTCACTCACAACTTTCTCAAGCCTTCCTTCGCCCATAAGTGCAGGTTACTGAAGCAGTGATACATTAGGACACCCTGGAATATCAGGTTCCATATCTGCTAGGTGTTCGAACAGGCTAACAACAAAAATGTTCATTCATATCAAAACACTTTTACTGTCTTTTCGTAACAGACACCGCCTTGGCTACAGAGCTGCAGAAAATGCAGCAGAAGTAACATTTCTTGTTGGCATTTGAGAGCATAACTTTCCTCAAAGAGTCTCCTGAAACACAGAAAGTAAATGGTGCGCTCCTGGTATTCTGAAGAGGTGTTTTAAGGTAAAAACAGGCACCCAAGTGGGTCGATTCTTCTTTATAGGTCTAGGGGTATGAGGAGGAGACCTCCAGGGAGTCAAGGACCAGAGAAGTTTCACGTAGCTTCCAGATTCAGGGAAAGCACAAGTCCACTTGGACTCCCTCATCCCCTTGATGGCTGTTGTATAAAAGGATATTAACAAAAAGTTGAGTTTACACATGTGTTTATGGGGTCTCCCACAGCCTTCTGGCAACAGTGTCTAAACTGAAGATTAGGAACAGCTCCCTCTTCAGCTGGATTCCTGTTTCACACTCACATTAAAGCAGAAACCAAGTCACCAGCACAGAGAGCTCCAACTTCAGCGGCCGCAGTTACGAAGGCTCAGCCACTGCCTTGCCTCTGAAGTAAGAATGAAGCAGCTGCAGTAGCTGAAAGTGGCATATGCTCACCACTTCTAGAGAACATGAACACTGATATCGCTATTCTGCAGGCTAAAGTCACCTTTTTTTGTGCTGTTAAATTTTTGGTACTTCGATTTGGAGCCAAAGAAAACTCTTCCAAGTGACCTTCATGCTCCGGGCTTTCAGCCCTGGAAAGCTCCAGTGCAGGTGATGCAGCAAAACTAACACTCTACAGGCCCACGTAAAGCAATACATAACTTCAGCAATTAGGCACATGTTGACAAATACAGGCAATTTTTTAAATTTTCAGGTTTCTCAAAAAGCAGTATTCAGGGGTCTGGCTATGGCCCTTTCAGTAAAACATAACCCCATCACTCTTTCTTGCTTTCCTGATATTTCTTCTCAGAATTTAGCTGTCACTACATAAAAAATTTAGACTTTATGTGATGCTGCCAAACATCCAGCACACAACTGTGCAATGTGTCATTCAGAAAGCAATTGTATTTATAACTTTTCAATTACACTTGCTGAACCTAACACCAGCTTTATTTGGGTTGTTTTTTCAATGTTCTAAGCAAAGATTGAATTAAAATAGTGAGAGCAATAAACCGTATATCAAGCCCAACAACTCTAACTGCCTTGCATCCCAAAACAGAAGAAAACCATGACAGAATTTCTATGCTTTTATATAGCACTGCCTTACACAGAGTAAAAATTTTTAAAATGTTTTTTCTTAGTTTAGTATTTTTAATGCTCCTTCCAATAGGAAAACTGCTGTTAGATAATCATGTGAGAAAGTAACAGTATAACAACAACTGTTCCAGTGTTTAAAAAATGATACTGACTTTCCAATTATGAGAAATTTTCAGAAGATTATGCTTAACAGCGTATCATGTTACTGACTGGCAAATCCTACCAACAGAATGGCTAATTTTACAAAGTATGGCAAGCTATTTAGTAATAAACCTAAATTTATTCTTTGCACTTCAGTGGTGCTCACAAATTACGCACTTAGATTTTATCATCGTAAGTGATAAATCTGTCTTGTGTTCTGCACACAGAAAGACTTTCACAGTACAAACAGATAACTGTGGTAACATAAAAAGTACAGACTACCCTCCTGGTTGTGGTTATTTCTAATTTATGAAACATCTAATAGCCAAAGCTGTTTAGATGGCTCAAGCCAATTAGAAATAGTCCCAATAGATACGCATTTCCACAACAGATACTTCATTAAAAAACAAGCCTCATCCCCTTTTTGGTTTTGTTTGTTCACCCTCAACTAACTATAACCTCTAATGCAACTCACAGGATGTTGCATTGTATACATTACACAGAAAGTCTCTGTTGGTAAAAAAAGTTACTATACAGCCTCTGGAAATACAGAATGTACATCCTACAAACAGTAAGCACCTTCTTTCCCATGCCATATGCCCTCAGTAATCATTGATACATCCTGACTTTCAAAAGACAGACAGACAACTGTGTAAATAAACAGACTTTTATGAACTGCATTTTGATAGCCATATAACTGAAGAGCCCATTCACTATTTAATTAATCTAATTAAAGTACCAGCTTCCCAAATCTTTGGGAAAACATCAACATGCCTATAGCTATCCGTTCCCATAATCTGGTATTTCATTTATTAATCTTAAAAGGATGTCAGAAAAGGATGTGACGTATCTGCAATCTTCACCATTTGCTTGGTGGATCAGTCCTTGCCACCACAGCACATTTTTGAGGGTTCTGTGAAACGCAGCAGATCAGTGGGAAGAGGAGAACCATGAGCCATCCTTCTCGGTGCCTCTTGCCCGCAACGTCCTTGGAAGGCACAATGAAAAACACTCAGGCCCAATCTGATTTGATGAAATGTTTTCTGCCCATTGTGCACAGGGACAGTGACTCCATAAAGCAGAAGGCAGCAGAGACTATGACTCATAAATTGTGAATGAGAATTCTGAACCTCCCCTCTGCGGATGGCAGGACTTGCAGTGACTTTCAGCCATGAAGAACTGGCCTTCTATTACAATCTGTTATTCACACACGGAGTGAAGCCGTATCACAGCATAATGAGATCTGTATATTGCACCCAGATACCATTTAGGAAAAGCAGTTTTGCCTTATTTAACAAATGCAGTATATACATATTCTCAAATGTTGTTTGTTTGTTCATAAAAATCATAGAGTAACTCAGCTTGGAAGGACTCCTGAGGTCTGTATACAAAGCACTGCAAAGAGCAGGATCAGCTGCAGTACCAAACCAAGTGGCTCAGAGCTTATCAAAGTGTTTTGAAACTTCCAAGGATGGAGTGTGGACTTCACTGTGTACATTTTATAATCAGTTTGCAGGGATATAAATTAATGCAGATTAATTTATATCCCTGCATCTGGCTGTTTATGTATTTATATCTATGCATCTGGCTCAGCTAACACTCTGGCAGAGGGCAGCCAGGAGATATGCTGGGCAAAACAGCCAAGGAGACAAATTTAGTCCTTTGTCCATAAGGCCCATTTCCTTCTTAATGGCCAAGTGCACCTTCCATCTCTGGGAGGTGCTGCCTTGCCTGCTCTGTGAGCACTAAAGGTTGTCTCAATCTTCTGTGTAATGCAAGGCATCACTTGCTGTAGATTGACATGGCCCACTCCTCAGAACCCAAAAATGCCTTCAAAAACATCAGAGGAACAATCACCATTCATGCTACAAAAGCACAGTTATGATTTTACAGATATATCCCCCTATTTACAAGAATATCCCAAAATATTAATTGTGACCAAATAAGAGAAAGAGTCTTGGACAAGAAAAATCCAGAGCACAGCTTTTCTCTGAGGATCTCCCTTTAAGTGGGCACTGAAATAACGCCAATCCATAAAACCTTCTACTATGTTCTCATGCAATAATAGTATCAATGGAACTAATAAATCAGGATTCATTTGTCCAAAGATCCATTATTGTATCAATAAAGCTACTGGTCCCAAACAAAGAAGACAGTATGAAAGCATGAGCACAAGCTTTTTGCATGTTGAATAAAGCTTCTGAAAACTGTTTTCTCTAAAATAAATGCTAGCAATGTGAAATTTGATGACCTTAGCAGCAAGGAATCATAGGTAATTCTATATGGAACATGAACTCTAGGCCTAGGGATATACGTCTTTTGAAGACAAAATATCCATTCCTGGACTCTTTCCCAAATTGTTTCAGGAATTCTATCTTTATATATGTCCAGTGAACCATAGACAGCTGTATACAACACAGTTACAGGATTTTTTAGGTTTTGTGGAGTTTTTCTGGGTTTGTTGTTTTTAGTATCTGTTTTAAGTTTACTTTGTCTGTTTCAGATAGATTTTGTCTGCATAAGTTTACAAGCTTTTCATATCACCTGTCTGTTCTTTGAAGGATGTATAATAATTTCCCTTTTCTGCAAGAACTTTCACCCTTGCACCTTCACATTCGGCCTCCAGTAATTAATTTTCACTCCCACCCAAGATATTTTAATTTCTGTAATGACCAAACTGCAAACTGCTTTATCTAAGCAAACTGAGATTTACCACGACAAAATCTCAGAGGTCATTCATGTTTGGGAACAGAGATGCAGTTCTACACCTCCTCTGTCCAACTAAAACGTTTAAAAAACCCAACCTAGATCTGATTTTCTCTGTCCTATACATCAATCCTCTCAGTGCAGCTCAGAAGAGAGGACACACATGATTTCAACCAATTTGGTCAAAGAGAAAAGGTTCCTCTCCAATTTTAAAAAGATTCCAGTTAATTGAGTTCTACATTTTGATACTAAACTCCCTGTCATAACCCACATGATCCAAGAAGCTGGAGTAGCAAGGGAAAGAATTCTGCTGGACAGGGGCACGAAGCCAGTTCATTTTATCAGATGAACTAGGAGAATTCCTTGCTGAAGGAGTATCTGTTCCTTCCATACTGCAACCAAGTAAAGCTTAAACTTCTACCCTGTAAGGAGGGGTATATAAAACAGATGAGGGAAGAAAACCTCGCTCTTTCCCCAAACTGGCATGAATCCCAGACCAAGCTTTCCCCCTGCCCTTAATCATTTCCAAGAACTGCCCTATTTTGAGTTTGCACTAATTACACAGTTCCACATGCTCTTTTACAGGATCTACGTACTCCATACCATGCTTTGTTGCCTCTACCACACAATTATTCTCATTCTCCTTTTATCTGAGTCAGAGTTTAATCACATCTGCCAAGTAAGCAAGCATTAAGCTGTATCCCTGGGTGAGTTTCTAATGCTAACAGCATGCAACAAAAGGAGAATCCTATCACTTTATTGATTGTCTCCACACAAAAGCCAAAACCTGATTTAGCATGAATGGAACCATTCCTTATGTTTAAAGGCTATATCAGAATGAATGCTTGTGTTGCTTCTGTACAGGATCTGGAGAAAAGATCACATTGCTCAAATAAAAAAAGTTAAACACAATATATGTTAAATCTATTTCAGAAGTTCCCCAAAACTGGCTAATTATTTGATTGTAATGTGGGAAATCAACTGAAAAGGTACAAAATGGGATAATAATTCATCTTCCAAAATCAACTACACTCATTAGAATATTAATTTGGTTAGTCTACTTAGGATGTTGTATCATAGAGTGCACAGCTATAAAAGCTGTAACTTCAGATAAAAAAGCCCAAGCAAACCACTTTTCTTAGAATAAACCAAAAGGTATTTCTAAAATAATAACATAAGAGCATCAGCCTCATGCTTATTTTACACTTGGATGCTTTCTAATATCCAGACAACCTCAGTGCACAAATTGGTGTAGTTCACAAAACTAATTAAGAAGATAGGGTAGAAAATCTAGACATTATAAACATTTTAGGCAACTGATCAAGCTTCTTCATCTTTTCTTAATAGGTCTGTTCAACTCTTTTTCCACCCACACAATCATTCTGAAGAAAGATTATGGAACAGGACACATTTAGAAACAAAATAAAATAAAAATATGAACCCCAAAAGACAACCATGTTTTCAGTTCATTTTAGAAAACAAGATTCAGAGGGAAATAATACAAGATGACACAACAGAGGAAAGATCACTCTTTTGCTGATCATTGCACTATGATTTTATGGGGTTGCTGAACGATATTAGTTGTATTAAAAGGAATTCATCAGTGATGTAATTTAGGGATGAGAGAGAAGGGGCTGTGAACAAGGCGGAGAAGCAGTTTCAGAGAGGGGCATGGGTGATTACAATACTTAACACTATCTCACAAAAAGTGATTAGCACGTTTTATCTCTGATGTAGACATCGGATTCCTGCCAGCTCTGTCCTCTCCTACTGCCTGAGAAGCAGCAAACCAGTCAGTGGGGCTGCAGAGGTGCCCAGCTCAGACAGATGTGCCCAGCAAAGGGCCTTGCCCGTCACACCCCAGGGCTGGGCAGTGGGGCTGCAGAGGTGCCCAGCTCAGACAGATGTGCCCAGCAAAGGGCCTTGCCCGTCACACCCCGCTGCCTGCACCCTGCTCCGCTGGCAAGGCGCGGTTGCCTGTGGCAGCTGTTTATAGATCTGTAGACAGATATAGGTGAGGTGTATGCACAAATAAACACACACACACAACAGGGGGGAGGGACACAGAGACTGAGGAGCTCTGTGTGCTGAATTACTGAATACAGCACTCCACAGAGTCAGAACAAGCTCTTCCCATACATGCAGAGCGTGTTACAAAACACATCCTGGCTTTGCTGCAACTTCTGCAGCCCAGGAGAGGAATCTCTTGTCCCCACCGTATCCTACAGTGGGGAGACAAAGCTCTGCCAGCCTTCAAAGAAGGCCTAATGTGGGAAATGGACTTGCAGAGAATTCTTAAAGCTTGACAGAAAGCTCACACCGTCTGCATCTGTATGCAAACTCTGAGATAAAATATGCTGACTTAGAAAGGTCATGGAATAGGACAGATATTGTTGAGAGAGAAATGGAACTAGAAACAAGTTTCAGATGATGACTTTGTAAATACATTAGATATTTTGGAGAAATACAACTATGAAAGATGTATTGTAGTAGGACCCACGAGGGGTAATTTTAGATGATTGGCTTAAACACCCTAGCAGCGTTGTGTGGCAAAAGCTGATAGGCCAAAAAATGCTTATAATGTATTGTAATTAGGAAATAGTTTGGCTTCTGAATTTGATGGCGTTAATTGTAACATCTGTACCATCTCACCCTTCACATGAGACTGAAAATGATAAGTCTTTAAAATGCCTCTCAGGAGCCCTGTCTCTGGGTCAGAAAAAGGAATAATCCAGCAGCCTAAGCACACTTTAATTGCTCAGGATGTATCATCTGTACAAAAATAGATCATTAAGCAACCTTATTCCATTTCATATTTTATTTGAGGGAAATCACAGAAATTTTTATGTGCTTTTCTTTTTGCATGAAATCTGAATGAAGAAAGGATGAAGTTGGATGTCTCAATGTGGATCAGTGCAAAACAAGACTATCAGTGCTCAATATCACCTTACAGCCTAGCTACTGACAAAGCACTCTGCCCAGCATTTAAAGCCCTTTCTGAGAAGGTATTCAACCACAGGACCAGTGTGATTTCTTCTCAAGCACACAGTGAAGCAAAGTAAGGACTTTTTACAAGGCCATGTAGTGATAGCACAAGAGGGAATGACTTCAAACTGACTGAGGGCAGGTTCAGATGGGACATTGGGAAGAAAGTTTTCACTGTGAGGATGGGGAGGCCCTGGCACAGGTGGCACAGGTTGCCCAGAGAAGCTGTGGCTGCCCCATCCCGGGAATTGTTCAAGGCAAGGCTGGATGGGGCTCTGAGATTGGAACAAGATGAGCTTTAAGGTCCAACCATTCTGTGATTCTTCCTCCGGGTATTCAGGTCTCCCTTTGTTCTGCCTCATGGAAACCAATTATGACAGTACTGTTCTATTTTTTCCCTGCTATATTATCACGTGTTTTGATACATGTTGTTAACAGATTTGCCATTTTTTTACTTTTGAACTCCTTTCATTTTTTATGATGGGGAACAAGCCTCTACCTGCCGTTTGCTTTGCTTTGGCATCTATTCTGTCTCCAAGTATCCTGTACAGTTGAAGATGTTTTCCATTATCTCAGCCCAGTGCTGTCAAGACTCATTTTCTAGACGTTTTGCCAGCATCCCTTGCAATTCACAAGTTTCAGAATAACAGACCCAGATCACTTCCCATTTTCAATACGATGCAATATACAATACATACATAGTTTCATCTTTTTCCTTCTTCACATCTTTAAAGTATGATTCTCTATTGCAAGAGCTATAAATGCTAGCTGTGCTTTCAAAGAATTGTGGAGAAAATGTATGACCATAAAGGACTTCCACATACACTTCTTATGTCGAATGAATGGTTGTTTTGTAGCAATGCTTTATAGCTTTGATCTTTTAACAGATTATATATATGTAAAAAACAGAGAAATAAAAATAGCAGTGAACTAGTTTACATTTACAACTTTTATGGAAGGTTTTCATTGCTATGGATCATACAAAATTTACAAGACAGCCCTATTTAGTGGTGGTGTTTTTAAATGAATACATTCAAGTACAATGCTTTTTTCTGTTCATAAACTATAAGGCAAATCCAGAACCAGGCATATTATTATTAGAAGTATGAGTATACCACAATTTATATCTACTTAGAATTTCTGAAACTGAATTACTTTTTAATTACAATACATGCAATTCAGGCATAAGGAATTCAAGTATTATTAAACTCTCTGAGCTATAAAAATATATTAAACTCCATCCCTCTAGCAGCTACTGATGACTTATCTGAGTCTAGCAAAGCAATATAGATTACTTTTCTTCCCAAATACCTTGGCAAGGTCACTTGTTTGAGAGTTGAAATGTAAATTGCTTGTATTACAGCAGTATCCTCAAAAGTTTTTCATTTTGTGCATTAGCTCTCCCTCGTTCCATCTGTGCTATTTTAGGACTGTGAAGTCTGAACTGGTTGTTTTCATAAAAAGACATGTTAGGGCAGCACTGAGACAACAATCTGGAAAGTGAGTTTCCCTTAATACTACCATATATACCAATATTAATCCTCCTTCACTGTTCTTCACCCTTGCCTAAGGGGACTCTGTATTTATGAACAGTTAATCTTCCCTTGCTCCCCATGGCCTCTATTCCTCTAATTTCTCAAGGTCATTGCATTTCAGGCCTGGCCACATGTCCATTCTTGACCCATCTGGTTTTGTGTCACCAACAAATTTGATCATGGTTGAAACTACATCAAAGGAATACCCAACAAAGAAGATGTGAAGCAGCTGCAGATCAGACAGAAAGGCAATAGTTTACAGTCTCCTTCATGAAAAGCGTTTCTGTAAATGCAGCTCTCCAGAAAGAGCCAAACACTCTTGAGAACCAGCACAAATTTCACATGTATAACAGATGCAGCACACCAGCATGGCCTGTCATGAAATTTGTTTCCAAAAAGGCATGTATTTTGAGTGAGATCTTTCCCAAAGTCATGTTACCAAAAAACAAACTGTTTCATGAAATGATAAACAAAGTGATAACCCCTATGAAGATAAAAACACGTGCAAAAAAGCCAAGCCAATACAAATATGCATTTATAATAAGACCATCTTCTTTAAGCACCCTGTTCTTTAAAACAGATAGTCCACTTCTTTCTCCAAAACCACAGGCCAGAGGGAAATACTTCTGCAGCACAACTGATATGTCCCAAACCAACAACGGATTCAAGTTGCTAAACTTCACAGATGTTTTTTTTCTAATTTTCTTTCAGCTGTATTTACAAGACAGCTGGTAATTAAATCACATCTAAATATTCCCTATGGAGAATACATGAGTTATTTCAGAGGTCCTAGTTGGTGTTTGCAGCAAGTTATCTCTGAAATCAAATAGGATGGCGATGGAAACTGCACATACTTTCTAACTCAGCATTTACTTCAACACACTATTTAAAAAATAAATCTAGAAGACAGCAATCATTACTATACTAAATTGGCACCAAAATATTGCCTAATCAGGAACTCTGGATGCGAAATGCAATAAAAGCTGAGCTAGTTATTCAATTCTTAGTATTGAGTCCTTACTGTCATGCTCTGGCCCTAATGAATATCCAGGAAATTTTACTGGTGTAAATGGTAGCAGTGTTGATAATGATTTTATACTTATCTATCATATTTCCTTCAGAAAAACTCTATTTTACCCAAAACACACACATTTAATGGGAGAATCAGTTTATACATCAGATACCCAAGCATTTTTTAAGGGGATGCAGGTCCTGTGACACAGCAACAGGTCTAAAATTCAGACAGCTGCATGAAATGGAGGTGGAGGATTCCAAAAGACAGAATAAAACCCACAAAACTTAATTTGGATGAGATGCCACATCAAAGATTTCACAGAGTAGGGAAATACAGAGAGGCGGTCACTTTAGGCAGTATAGCAGAACCAGTGAGTAGTTTAATTTTTCTTTACTGTTGAATAAATTCTTTTCCCAATGCCACTATAAGATGCAGATGGTTTCAGCAAGTCCGTGGGAAGATGATCCCCACAATGTTTAATGAGACCAGCTCTGTTTTTCACACATACACTATCACAGCTCTTCCTGAGCAAGGAAATACCAAAGACAGCAGCAGCCACAAAACCTAAATACTAAAAAAATCCTTCGTCCCCCATCTGTCCCAACCACTGGCACCTCAGCCAATAGTTAGGGTTCAGTTACTTTTCCTTGCCTTTCTTTCCCATTCTTAGATGATTACATCCTAGAACAGATTATCTTCCTAAAACTGGAAATTTGCGGATTTGTTAGTAACAGTAATGATAGCATTAAACTCATAATATGGCCAGTCAAGTCCCTTGGGCATTTTTATGCAATTCTCATAAGCCTTCAAACACAAACACCAAAATGTGCTGGCCCTGGAAACAAAACAGAAGGAAAGAAAAGGAATGCATATTACCCATGTGCCCTTCCTTTGTTTCATCCATTTTCCAGTCTATGCAAAAGAAATACTTTTTGTGTTAAAGTGTTTCAAAAAATAACACAGACATAATTTTTTTTCAAATTTGAAAACATTTTTATTTTTGTCTAACCCAGTCAGAAGCAAATACTAAACATGACCATTTTACAAACCTTTAAAAGTTGTTCTTTATTCCTGAAAGCAATATGTTTTCCAAATCCTAGAAATTATAACATGCTCAATTTGTCCACATCAGTTACATTTCATGGCTTTATGTGGCAAGGCATGAGACAATGTGCTCAACTACACAGCAAGCAAAATAAATGCTTGAGAGAAATGGAACTTCTCCAAAAGTAGAGATGAGAAAGTAAAAACCTACAAAATGATTTCTAAAGTTTTTTCGTTATAAACAAAGACAACTCTGGAAGTCACCGGACAACGACTGAGAAGATCTGGTACTTTGAAGGGAGAAGAGTTTGTGAGTATAGTAAATCTGATACAGTCTACAGCAGTGACTGCACACAGTAATAAGCATCAAGCACACTATTGATGAGTTTTATTTAGCTTAATAAGGATGCAAACCTCCTTTGAAACAGTGCAAAATACTTGAAAGCCCAGTAGTGCTGGCAAAAATACAATAATAATTGAAAGTCAACAGAGAAAGGAAATGCACTGCAGTCCTGCTTGGGAAGTTTGATCTGTGTCAAGCCTGGGCATAACCAGAGGTGCTGGGGACTCTGCAGCGACAGCTGGTGCAAGCTCACTGCAGTCTGTCAACTACAGGGAAAACACTGACAGCACCTCCTCCTCACAACTAACCTGCTCAGATCAGGGTTTCATGAAGAATCCTTACTCTACCCTTTCCTTGGTCACTGGGCTGATCACTGGCATCAGGTGCCCACTGCTGGAGGGTAATTCCTACAGTCTGCATACACAGCAAATACACTGAAACAGTGCTGTGCACACTGCTCACTGCACTGCTTGAAACAATTCTTAAACAACCATGGTGCTTCTTTTCAATTAGATCCTGTAAGTGGCTACATTGATCTCAGCCCCTTTATTAAATGTAAGGCCCTCGCATCATAGGGTATGTCTATACAGTTCAAATATACATTGAATAACTCATGTTTCAGATAGCTGCATTAGCACTTTGTTCTACTCAAATTAATTAGCCCTAGTGAAAAGATGCATTTTTTCCCCACAGCTTGTGATTCAAGTCTGACTTCTCACTACAGTTTCAGTTAGAGTTGAATAAACAGTAATAGGATGCTGTAGGCCAGTAAACTTTTTTTCCAATACATTTTTTAACGGAGAATTATTTTATTTAGACTCTAAATGGTAATTAACTTAGGAGTACACTCAGCAGGTGTAAAATTCATGCTGTTCTGCACTTGTAGAGGTACAAAAGGTCCCTTGTTTGCAGTTCTGTGCTGGTCAATTCCTGTGGTAGAGCTGTTGATTCTCTGCATGAGTTTTCTCAGATAATACACAGCCTTTTAAATATTGGTGCACAGGGTATTTATAAAGCGTATATTTTCCCAAGCTGGGCAAAGAAAGCTTATTGACTTTGATAATTTTTCAGTGTTTGATTTAAACTTTTTAATTTAAATCAAACACTGAAAAATAATCAAAGTTTTATACAACATATTTTTCAATTATGAAGGTGGGTTTTATAATTACAAGAATGATGAGTATCAGAGAGAAATATATTATGAATTGCATTTATAAACTGGAAACTTGAGGTACCTAAAAAGTGTATTTGGGATAAATACACTCAAATTTGCTTTAGCACATTAAAAATAATATTGTACTTCAGCTGACTAAAGCATCTTGAACTGAAGCAGCCATAGGAGAGCTGTCTTAATTTTCCTTTGGGTGTGTGCCAGCATAAAGCCAGGCAAGAGTGACTTCTAAGCCGCTGTGTTTTCAGAGTGGTGGCATGAAAAGTGCCAACACTATCAATTAAACAAAGATGGGAATACTGCTCTCCCAGAGCATCAGCTCTGGATCCAGCAGCTGGCTTGCTTTACAAATATGAGCAGCTTGTTCTGTTTCAGAGCCTTCTAACTTTCATAAACTAGATGGTTTTACAAACAGGACAACATGTTTCTGAGGTTCTGGTAATGAAGGAAAATACATCTGCTATCTGATTGCTGAGCAATAAACTGAGGTTTCCATATAAATAATCCTCTCCATCTGTAGCCTGAAGTGTAGGTGAAAAACATAAGGCTAACCAGTTCTGCTCTGTAGAATTCAGGCATCACCTTTTTGAATGAATTTCATAAAAGGTCTCAGATCTATTTGTTCCTGACAGAGCAAGGCATGTAGCTTTTATACCAGAACTGTCTCAAGCTTGCTTGCTGCCCTGAAATGAATACCACTTTTAAGAGTCAGACGATGATCACAGCAGTGCTTAAAATACCCACAAGATGCATGACGAGCATGACAAACAGGACACTAAAGAGCTCCATAAAAACCTGTCTTGTGTCTAAAAGGGTCTTTGAGATTTGACCAATATGAGACAGATCATGAAGTAAAGTATTGAGCCGTGGCACACACGTGTTACTATCAGATGAACTTTTACCCGTGTAGGAGAGAGTATGGAGCATCCTACGCATTTTAAATAACTGCAGAGCTTTCAAGTTCAAGAGTTACCCACATGGAAAATCTCCTCTACTTGGAAGGAATTTTCTTGCCTCTGCATGATGTAGTCTCCTTATCAGGTTGCTCAAAGCAAAGAAGCAGTAGTCATAGTGTGAGAATAATTATCAAGAACAAGTCCTGTTTTTTGGAAGATACCTCCTAAGATTATCTGTCAGAGGCATCAGACTGCTGCATAAAAGCCAACACAAAAACTCAGAGCTTTTAATCTGTATTTTTCATGACTACTGAAAAATAACATTTGGAGTTAGACCAAAGTCTGAAAAAAATATATATTTTTAAATGTTACAGAGCTTAGATACATCATAGAAGGCAAACACAATCCTCTTTCCTGATATAACTTAAGGGAAGGTAAAAGCTGCATCCCTTTTATGTGTGAATAAAGCAGGCACAACACACATACCGAATTCCAAAAGATGCAATTAATCAAAACATCTCAAGGTCACACAGACGAGGTGTATTTGCAACCTAGAATACACAAAGCTACATCATTGTTGAGAGTGGTTATATCCTGCAGCTTGCTTGGGAAAGCTCCATGTAATCTTAGCAAAAAAATTTGCCCAAGGAGGGACTAAAAATCTGATTCAGTGAAGCTGATTTTGATTCAATTTTGATGGAAAACAACTGGAGACTCAATGGTAGCAGAGGGCCTGCAGTACTCATAATGAGACCCTGATAATAGAATGTAAATGGTATCCTGTGACTAAAAGCAAGAGAAAACACTGCTGCAGTTAACTATAAAACTTATTTGTCATAATTTAATGCTATGAATATGGGTTCTCTAGCTTAAACCAAATTCTTTCCAGATGAAGCAGCAAAATAATACAGAATGTATTTTGCTCCAGTGTTCCACCACACATGAACAGAAAAACAATGAGAAGCCAATTTCACAGTGGCTGATACTACCCTCACAAATAAAATACAATCTGTAATTAAAAGAAGTAATTGGCACACTACTTAATTACTGCAAAATACATTCTTCAAATAACAATGTGACCTGATGAAATAAACAGGTTTTAACATGCAAACACCACTTTTCTCCCTCTGCCAAGTGCCTTTAAGAACTATTATTTAGCTTGCAAAGTAGCTGCTACAATTTGAATGGTGTTGGTATAACCTGATTTCTCCATAATGCATCTCCAAGTTTCCAATTAGCAGCCAACTGACAATGAGTGGAAACAACAGACAGAAAAACATTTATGTTCCATTACACATCACGAGTGATTGTGTAAGAATACAGCATAATACCAGAGTCTGTGGAATTCTGCCACGTGAGAAAGCAAGCTGGTCATTTCCTTCTCTCCAACACCTAACAGAGGCACTACACATCTTCCTCCAGAAATATGTTGCCAGCTTTCACGTTTTGGTACTCAGTGGAATAGCTTTTGATACACATGAAAGGAGAGTGAAAACAGAGGATTTTCTGTTTAAAGATGTATTTTACACTACCTGAAGCTCTCCAGTTTAGAGTTTGACACATTTTAGTTTTATTCACACGCAAGATGTTGTCTTCCTCCCTTCTTCCTGTCTGCCTTATTCCAGATGTTACATCTCTAAAATCATATTTCAATTGATTATTCAACATTTATTTGTCACCAGCGCAGAAAAGAAACTGCCAAAAATGCAGGTATTTAAATTCTAAGTACAGCATAAAAATTAATGCTGTATGACAGTCATCACAGGATACATTCTCTAAACAACATAAGACAGATTTTCCTTATGAAGCAAATCCAACTTGGTTCTTCCATGTTTGTTTTATTAAATAAAACTCTACCACGGTTGTTTATCTGAAGTAGAATTCACTTTATTAACTCTAATAAAGTAAATGGCCTCTGAATGCCAGATGTGAGATGGAACTTGTGCATCCTTGTCTCTTACCAATTCATGTCCTTGAGCTGATTTTACTGTGAGGCAACAGATACAGACAGAGATTTAGTAGCAGGAAATAAACTGTGATATGTGTTAAAAGAGCAACACTCTGCTCTGAGACTGTCTGGCCTTATATCGATGGTAGTGCCTTTAAACATGTGCTGACCTAAAATCCCATGGTTTAAGGGCTCCACATTGTATTACAAACAAAATGTTTGGCTCTTCACAAATTGCACACAGAAATGTTCCCACATCTCCTGTACAGTAGAAATTGCCCCCAGTGAAGGTTTTGAAAACTCCTAACAGGAATTAAAACACAGTCTCACAGAACAACCAACTCAGAGTACAGTCAGGAAATTAGGATTTTTTCCAATGGAAAAGAGCTATTTCTGGGGAAATGTCTGGAAGTTTACAAAAATAAGCCTCCTAACCTTTCTTTCAGTAAGGTACTGAATAAACCTGCTGTTGAATGATTTATGAAAAGAAACTTTCCAGTCAGCAAGGCCCAGAATTAGAGATGTGTTTCTACCTTAACTTTCTCTGTCATGCACATATTAATCAGATTTTAAATACATCAGTAAAGGTGATCTTAGTCACTGGTACAGCATTTCACAGAATATCCTGAGTTGGAAGGGACCCAAGAGCACGAAGTCTGATTCTTAAGTGAATGGCCCATACAGAGATCAAACCCACACTGGTATTGTTAACACCACGCTCTGACCAGCTGCGTTAATCTCAGGGTCACTGGTTCATGGGAACAGCCTGAAGTTGTGTCACGGGAGGTTTAGGTTGGGTATTAGAAACAGGTTTTTGCCCCGGAGGGTGGCTGGGCACTGGAACAAGCTCCCCAGGGCAGTGGTCACAGCACCGAGCCTGACAGAGCAAGAATTCTTCAGACAACACTCTTGGGGGATTCTTGTGGTTGTCCTGTGCAGGGCCAGGAGTTGGATTCAATGATCCCTGTGGGTCCCTTCCAACTCAGCAGGTTTTGTGATCCCACATCCTGGAAAAGGAATGTTTGAATTCAATTTCAAGACAGTGTCAGAACAGAACTGTATAGGCGAGAAAAAGCTGAAGTCTCAAGCTTCCTGAACTCTAAGTTCCTGTGTCTGCCAAATATACATTAGCTCTGCTTCTACATTTAATATGAAAAAAGCTGGAGTCCTGTCAGCACCTATTCACTCAAGTCTTAAAACAACTAAGGATAAAACAGTCAAGAGAATGAACTCAGCTGCATCCTCTGCAAACCTCACAGCTTCTCATGCTGGTGCTGGATGCAAAGAGAAACAAACCTGGGTGTTATAATGTGAAATAGATAAACATTTCATTTGACAATTAAAATGAACGTGATCTTCCACAGCAAATATCAGCATACCCCCTCACCTCTTAGGTGAACTCAATAATTTCAAACAAATCAGGGATGCTTCAAATCATACAGAAGGAATGTTAACAGCAGGAGTCCCCCAGTGGTAAAAATACCTCAAAGAAACCTTTTCTTCCTCTCAAATACCCACAGTACAGAACTTCGGGCAGCTAGCCAAAACCTTGCCTCTAAGTAGCTGTAGACTGATTTAGAGATGTATTTTAATACTTTTACCACTCTTTAAAAATCAACAAAATAACACATTTATTGCACCTTAATAATACACATCTGAGAAGTTAACATTAAAAAGCCTTTCTAGCTTTCCTGCTGTAGTATAATAAATCACTCCAAATATGCACAGCAATTTCTAGAATTTTATGAAAATACTTTGCTGCTATTGGATCATTTCACACAACAGAAAGTCATTACCCAGAATTAGACCAGGGCACTCAGCTACAATCTGGGAGAAAGCTGCTTTGTAAAGTAATACTCTGAAATACCAAGGTTTTCCAAGTTTGAACATTTTTCAAATATTAGAAATACCTTCAAAATTCTGAAAGTCACGAGGAAGGGTAAGTGCTAAACCTTAATTCTCTCTGACATGCTCCTTGACAGTCTGATCTTGTTCAACATGGAGTATTTGTGCTTAGGAACATTATGAATTGTCACCCTAATCTACTGGCAACTCTGCCACAGAAGAAGGGCCTGCTCAGGAGACAGAGGAGCCATCTATCTGTTACAAGCACTTCGCACATCTCCCATTCTGGCAGCTGCAGCGGGCAGCAGCTCCTCTTACCACAGTCCAGGTCCAGAATTATTTATTGCATTTCTCAGGCTGGCTAAGGACAGAACCTAGTCACTTTGAGTATTCTACAAGAATATTGACTCTTACGATGCAGTCCTTCAATTAGCAGGCATCACTGTTCAAGGGGAGCTAACTATTGGCTCTATTTTATTCTTTCTACAACCAAATAATTCGTTCTGTAACTTGTAAATTGCATTTCTTCTCACAGGCTACATTAGATACTGCATACTGCCTGCATTACAGAAATCTGTGATTTTTTTTCCTGAAGATCTTAATAGAAACAGCTCTAGAGACAACATTGCCATTTGAGATCAATTACTTTTGCCTCCTGTTAGTGTCCTAGCTACAGTCACTTATTGATTATCTTCTAAGTATGATTTTAATTTTATTACGTCTATGTAGGATTAAATACATATTTTAAACACTGAGTTAACCAAAAATAATTTGTAAAATCAGTATATACAGCTGTAATGCTACAAACACAACTTTGGAAGGCAAATTAGGATAAGGTTTCCTGTTTTCTTTGCCTGACAAAGTGGTGATATTGAGAAGATTCTTATGGTGACACTTTCCTCTTTAAGGCAGGACCAAAAGTTTGCAACATTTAAATCCCTGACTTAACGCAACAGGAAGGAGATAACTCTCTTTTTAATAATCTGAGTGGTTTATAAGCTTACTTGCAATTAGCATAAATGAAAGCTACTATCAGACTGTGTATTTATTGCCCAGCAATGCAGTACCTAAGCCCTAAAAATGACAGCTCCACAAGTGCACCCATTCTCTGCCCTGTTAAGTGAGTGATTTAGAGCAGGTAAGAGCAGTGCAGAGTGGCTGCCTGCAGTGGTGTCACAACAAGCCACCTGCTTTCTGAAATATCCCCGCGACATCTGGGATACCCAAATACCAACACGTGTCGTAAATAAATAAATAAAAACATAAAGCTCAAGCATCCCAGTTATTCACCATTTGCGGTTATGCCTTTAAGGACATCTTTAATATATTGACAACCTCACCTCTGAGTCAGCAGTTCAAACACAGCCCAAGGGGGCAATGCTTCCACAGCTGCATGGGGAGCTGCAAACAACGAGCTGGGGAGAAAGGGAAATGTGTGGGGATAGGGAACTGAGCTACAGAAACCGTTTTTGTAATTGGTACCTTTGCTGGCACCTCCTGTAAGGAGGGGAAGGACTGAGCAGGGAAGGAAAAATGGACTGCTTTCCCTTTTCCATGGCTACCCGAGCCTGTCTCCAGCAGCAGGGCTCCCTGCTCGGCTCTGCTCTGCCAGGCTGGCCATGTAGCACTGACAACTCCAGTTTGCTGAGAGCTAAGGCATGTGGTACTGTTTTCCTTCAAACAGGATAATTCTAAATTTATTCTCATTTATGCTTTTGAATCTTCCCACAGCTCTCAGAGAAAGGTCAAGGGCATGCAGATAAGATATTTTTAGCTATACAGCAGAAACTTATTAAAAAACTAAATGCAGCCCCAAGTCAGATTCAAACAGTTCTTTGTTTACCAAGTTCGAAAACACTGTATGCCTTTCTCACTAAACATTAACACAACTAGAGTTAATAAATTAATTTCTACCCAACCCAAAAAGAGCTGTCTAGGTATTTTTAAAATGTGCGAAAATTAAAAAAAAAAAAACACCCAAACACATCACCAAACCCTGTGTTCAACAATTCTCACAGCAATTTATAGACAGGATTTATACACTAACACACCACATTTCTTTGCAAGTCTTCTTTAATTTTCTGTTGCAAAGGTGGGATGTTTGGCAAGGGGAAGAGACATCTCACACATCAGCAGCCTTGGGGAATGTTTGCTTAGAAACACACACAGTTTGACCTCTCGGAGGATCAAATCAGTTTTACTTCATCAGGTCATGAGTGTTATCAAGCACTAAAGTTTGTGTCTCTATTTCACTGTTTAGGCGCCTAAAATTAAGTAATAGATTACAAGAGAAAGAACTGACACCATTTCTCAGTCTATACGGGTTGATTTTAAAGCCGTAATTTTGATGACTTTTTATTACGAGAACACTATAGGCTGTTCTTACCCATGCAATCCTTTAAAGGAATCTGACAAGCAAATTCATCAATTTTTAATAGAATTTCAAATACAGCTGACACCTCGCTGTCTTCAATCATGTCTTGTTTCAGAACTGTGTGTGTGTGGAGAACAGACATGTCTGTCTGGGGCCTAATGGATAACACGACGTGCATTCCCGTGGCAATAGAAAATGAACAACAATAAAAATCATAATTTACTTTGCTGTCAGGTGCTGATCCTGTAGGTGTGAAGGAAAGCAAATAAAGTTGCAGGGACCGGGTTTTGATCTGGTATTGTATTTAAATATTCTGTAGTTGAGATTTAATTGCACCTAATCTGCTCAATAAAATCATCTTCACTGTTATTAATATCTCAGACTTGTGTTATTATATAAGCCTAACCTATTTTTTTATACAGACATTTTAATCTGCTGCTTAAGCATTGATTAATGCAAAGCCACTGCTGTGGAGAATACATTCCACTCTATTTGCAAGAGGCAAGAATTCTTTGGAACTACTACCAAACGCTAGTTACCTAACTTTGTTTATGGCCTTATGACAACAAACGTCAGCAAAACTTAATCATTAATCCTAAAAATATTCCATCTGGAAGAGAAGATGGCTCTACAAAGTGCAGTGTCATTTGTAAACACAATGTGGTATCATCCACATAGTCAAATGCAACATATGTGTTCATATATAACAGCTTTTGGATGGCTCCTTTCTTTCCTGTTTCATTCCCAAAACTGAATAAATAATCTGCATGCCAACTAACCTAAACGGTGAGTCATTTCCCATTTCGAGAATCCTGAGATGCTCAATTATCTCACACAACTGCTAGCCATCAACTGCATTTAATTGCATGTATGTTTCAAGTACACTGCATATTTATTTATATCACTTGCATGACATACTAGTTGTTTTATGAGACCAGAATAAGGTAAGATGTCACAGTCTAAAGCTTAGGGATATGACAGGAAAAAAAAGTACTTGCTTTTTTTAATCATAATTTTTCAAGGAAATCTAAGTAAATTAAATATCAATCTCTATCTTCTCCACACCCTGCAGCTCGCAGCGATTTCTTAACCCATAGAACATACTTGAACAAAACCAGCAGAGGAATGAATATGAAGTTCTTACAAATCTCATGAAAAACCTCAGTTTTAGACCCGAGTAGACCTGACAAGGCAGGTGTGCCTCTGGCTCTGAGCCATTCCAAGAGGGAATGGGGACCCCCAATCCTTCAGCACAGGTGCGACACCCAGCCAGCTGCAGCACCTGCTGCCCTGCAGAGCAGAGACATGGGACAGAACTAAGGACCAGGGAAAGGACAAAGGAACACGTGGAGAGGGCACCGCACAGGGAGAGGAGACAGGAACTCTGCACAAAGAGTAGGGGCATCCATGGGATGGAGGACTCTGGTAGGAAATCAGGCTTTGTCACCCAGGAACAACTCCGCTTATCACACAAACCACGTCTCAGACTATTTACAGGGAGGGTGAGAGAATGATTTGGACAATGCTGAGAAGAGCTGAGTTTAACTCAAGTTTGCAACAACAAAGAAGGTGTTGCTTCACCAGAAGTCCTAGATGAGGGAGGACCGGGAGGCACCGGGGGAATGAAGAACAGGAGAGCAGGGAGCAAAGCAAAGACATCAGACAGGAGAGAGGAGACAAGCATGTCACAAAAGGAATGGGAAGAAGTGCAGAATTCTGAGGAGAAGCAGAAGTGGAAAGCAGAGCCATTCTGTGCTGCAGTAACTGAGAAATAAACCCCTGGAACCCCTGCAGCTGGAGGGGATTTGGTGGGGGAGTTACACAAAGAGAGAGGAGAGTCACCAATCAAAGAAGGGAAGGCAGTATGGGGAAAAAGGTACTTCAAGGCAGGAATGAGCTGGGATTCTCAGCTCAAGGGAGCAGCAGTGCTTACCATGAGCCTGACTGCCAGGGCTAAACCCAAAAAACACCAGCAGTGGGACTGGGGAGCAGGAAGAATCCTTGTGCTGCCTCCAGTGGGGGAGGAACAAGGAAACAGCCATTTCTGGGGTTGCTGAACTGAGCTTTAGTACTGAATTTAGGGTGCAGAATTCAAAAGGAAGACATGGAAGTTTTTAACACTTCTGAACCTCATCAGCTGCATGACAAAACATTAATGGGAAGATGCATTTTATGGACATCAGAAAGTGATAAAATCATATAACCACTGAAAGCAGAAATTCATCTTTATTTATGGGTTTCTTCTCAAATTGTTTGATACCTTCAAGTCTCTTTACAACCTATCATTTCTGCAAATTTCTATGCAGCAAGAGCTATCTCTATGTCATCACATTTTGTGTCATGCCTCTCTCATGTTAAATTTCAAGCTGAGTGCAGATTGTACAGGACAATAGCCTGACACTTTGAAAAATTGTCAAAGCATCATAGTAACTAAAGAACTGTTCCAAAAATAACTTAATTGTGGTAATGCTCTGACTATACTGACAGCATTATTGCTGCATTAGTTTCATCCATGGAAAATGCAAGAATATAAAAATACTACAAAAAATATAAATTACAGAATTACACTTCATGAACAAAACCGGTCACATTTCTAAAAATCAAAGCTGTAAACACCTTCCTTTCTAAGGTTAAAACAATATAATGTGCATCTTCAAATAAGAAATGCTAGATACTTATCATAACTAAGTATCTGCCTTGCAACCCAGAAATCATTATTTCATCACACACAAGCATTTTAGCGTTTTTAACGTACTGTCAACTCCTGACAGAGCCCTGTATTCTCCAAGACTGTCAAAGATATCCCTGAGAGTCAAATAAAAAGAGGGTTATTTAAAAAAAAAAAAAAGTTTAAAAATATCTTAAAATGTAAAGAGCCAGTGTGCAGAACGCCTGCCATAAACTGCACCTTGCTGGGCCATGGAGAGACAGAGAGCTGCAGGATGCTGTTCTTTTGGTTTCACCAGGGAAAGCTGCTTTCACACAAGGCATTTTGGAAGCTCTGCAAGGAAGGCTGCCAAAGAAATCTGCCTACTCAATGCAGTCCTCTCTTCCAGCCTCACCACCTTCATCACTGAACCAGCGACAACTCCGTGGTCACCGCATGAACCAAGCAGCTTTTGCTCACTCTCACCACGTCACGCCTGCAGCTTCCATCAGCAGGCTCAGCGTGTCCCACCACTCCCCCCTGAGACACAGCAGTCTGTCCGCACCCCACAGAACAGGGAGCCCAGCCAGTTCTGTGTGCCTGACATCCCCAGCAGCCCATGCCTGCTCCGACACACTGCACCCCTGGAATGGTGCTGCCTCTCCCAAGAGATAACCTGACTCTGCTGCCCTCCTCAGTGACCTGATCTCTCCTCAAAATCCCACCAACACCACTGGGAGCTGCTCTGTCCTTTGCTCCCCTTTCAGAGAAACTCAGGCGCCACTTAAGCAAACCATAAAGCTGACCTGTAATGGCCACAGTTTGCTGCCCAAAAATATATTATACGTATTTCTTCATTTAACATCTGACCCACCATAACTGAGGCTTTCCTGCAAAGATACAGATTTAAGGGATGGCAGTTCCATTCTCCAAGGATGTTACTCTAGATAAGATGTGGCTCACTGCATATACCCTATTTGGTAACAAAGTACCTGGTCATGCTTGTCCAACCAGGTATGTCCCAACGCTTCCCTCTGGGGCTTCAGGAAAATACTGCCCAACACTCAGTTTACTTCAGGACTCCTAACTATTCTCTCTTACTACTCTTGGCATTAAAGAAAAGGTTGAATATTCATGCATAAATGCTTTGTGTTGCATCATCAGGTGCTTCTCCCCCTTCCATGGAATGGATTTCATCTTGTGTCCCATGTTGAAACAGGTTGACAAAGCCTGTCCAGAGTACCAGCACAAGCACAAACACTACATTTGCACAAAGCTGTGCCTTTTAAATACTTGAGGAACAAAGACCTTATCTTCTGATTTATAGCTCTTCAGAGAAATTAACAAAAAAGTTTCAGTAATCTTACCAAGGAAAGAAACATGGACTAAACAGAGTATTTATATATTCCTATTTTCAAGGCCTGCTGAAGGTAAAATGCGTAGGCACTGCCTTTATAGGCCAGTCAATCAGTTACTTCAGCAAGATACTTAATTCCCCTCTCATAATCAGATCTAGCTTCAAGAAATGCAGAAAACAGGATATTCAAAGAGCTCCTACAAGCCAACAGTCACCAAAGTGATTTTCTTTTGTGTGAAGTCCAATCTGATTATAAAAATGCAGAAGTGGAAATCAGGAACTGGTATCTATGCACCCTCGATAACTTGTTATCTGCCTGGAACCCAGCCTAGTTGTCTCTGCAAAGAAAATCTGCACTCAGAAATGTCAAAGAACACAAACATTGTACATGCTTAGATTTATTTTTGTCAAACTATTTTCATTTAGCTAAAATAGGTGTCTGG
Organism: Donacobius atricapilla; assembly: GCA_013397315.1. Taxonomy (NCBI): domain Eukaryota; kingdom Metazoa; phylum Chordata; class Aves; order Passeriformes; family Mimidae; genus Donacobius; species Donacobius atricapilla. The sequence continues at coordinate 989,255 of WBMY01008198.1, forward strand.
TTTGTCTGTTTGTTTGTCTTCTTGTAACAGGACTCAAATTCTCACTGGGGAAAGACAGAGTTAGCCTGGATTTGTGTAATACCAGTACTATATGTTGGTTCAAGGGCTATTATTTTAATGTATTACCTTATAAAGAAAAATACAATCTAATGTGAGCTAAATACAGAAAGTTTTTACTTTTTTGTTATCAAAAATCTCAATCTCACATCAGAAAACCAGAACTAAGCAAAAAAAAATTACAACAGGAAACAGAATACATTATAATGAAATAAGAAGATTTTGATATATTATGCTTACTTCAGTGGGAACAGAATCCAATTGCAAGACTCCGATTAACCTAATAAGATCTGGTTTATTGTTTATGAACTCAGGTGTACATACAAGGAACTAACATGAAGTATCTCGGCTTTTTTAACAAAGTAGCAATGATATAGGGGGTAAGAGCTAATAAAATCATTGCAGAGAGTCAATAGAAATCAACATTTAATTTTTTTTTAAATTAAAAATATTTTAAAACTGCCTTTGTAGAAAAGTGGCATCTCAAATAATCTTACAGAAATTTCATAAACAGACATAGTGTTAAATTAGAAAAATATGTGGCATTTGGAATACATGCAGATTTAGGAATAGAAACAGGATTAGAGGCCTCAGGCAATAGGAATTGGAGATGTCACACAGTATTAATTCATGGGAGAAGCCACTAATTCACATGCCACAAACCCCAAAAGGAAAAAGCAGTGAATCCCTTGGCTAGGAAAGAGATTCTAACTCATCTTTTTGATAAACAATCTAAAAAAGCCCATACATGGATTCTACAAAAGGAAAGTCAATAACCAGGTGGGGAGAAAAAGACATCAATAATAATTACAGTATCAGGGACTTGTTACCCAGAATACAGCTCTTACATCAGATCAAGAACTACAAAAATGAATAGGGAAACACTTCATTCTTGATTAAAGGAGTTTTGGGGTTAATGCAAGTTTTGGGTAAATTAATTCACTATGACACAGCTTCCTAATTCTATGGAATAGCAGGAAGAGAAGGTACAAGTAGAAGCATACAGACAAGGAAGCTCTGCCGCTCTGAATCGTGGGAATTTGGACTGAAAAGCCTCAACCCTCCTCTTCCACCTTTGCTGATGGCAACTCTTCCAAGTAAACACCAGCAGTTCATTTTCAGTGATGTCTCTACCCCATCCCCGAGAAGAAAAATATAATGGGTAGGAAGCAAAAAGATGCCATCAATACTCAGAGCAGGTTTTATGCTGGGGAGAGGGAATTACTCCCTTATAAAAGTCTGTCCCATCCTCAAGAAAGTGTCTTGCACACTGGATTCATTCTCCACAATCGACTTAGTGAATTGTAAATAAATTATACCACATGCATAGAAGACTTTGAAAAACTCAAAGAAAGTTAGGAGAACTACTGATCAACCCACTCTCCTGAGCAAGGGAGAGATCCTAGAGGGAAGACCAGTGCCATCCCCATACATCCTACAGAAAGAGTGTAATAGCCACACACACACACACACTCCTGAGATTCCAGCACTGCCAACGTTTTAGTCTCAACTTTCTACATCCAATAAAAAGCCACCTTAGTGACCACAACTGTCTCTGTTTGCACTTTCAGCACTTTCAGTGGGCAAATCAAACCTGGTAACTTCATGTCCTGTGTTTCACGGGGAATGATGCACTCCAGTAAGAAGCCCGACGTGCTGTGCTGTCTACTGAATTCTTGGTTTTAATCTAGAAGTTTACTATAATAAATATAAAATACACCCTTTTCTAAATGTTAGCTTCCATATACCTTCTACAACAAAAGATTCCCAGAGTTTTTAGATCAGGCAGCCTCTCATGAGAACAGCAGAATCAGGGAATACTCCCTCGGACATACAATCATATGGGCCATTTCCTTTCTCTGATTTGTTCATGATGCAAAAGGCATTTTGCAAAAACAGTTTACTACACCAACAAAAATACTGGCAAAATAATTAATTTCTACCAGTGCTGTGCTTTAGCAGCTAGAAACAAGGCCTAACTAGCAGCACGTAACCAAGCAATTCTCCACAGACTAACAGCAAACCCTCTGTGTTTTAACAAATGTTCTGATTTATGTAGCCTGTTCTTTTAAGATTATTTCTGAACATAATGGAAGTAAAAAAAAGAAGATTCACAAAGCTGAACAATGGGATAATAAGCCTATGAACAACTAGGCAACTTAGAAGTGAATCCATGGGAGGAGGGCATTTTGTCACCCTAAATGCATTGATCTAAAGAGCCAACTCTTTTTAACAGAGTATTCTATTTACACCACTTCACAGACGTGGCCTTAAGGCATTTTATTCAGATGTAGTGGCTCTCCCTTTTCTGTTGAAATTAATCAGACATTTCAGAAACATTATTTTGTTAAGTATTTCCACAGGTATGTGCAGCTACATTTTTTATGCAGGATATTTTATTACAAGGTGCCCGAGATGACCACTATACTGTATCAGCTAATACCAAAATAATAACATATCTTCCAAAGACATGCAAAGCTCAATGTCAATTACAATATAAATTTAAAAGGCAAATCTGTCTCCAGGTAGTAAAAAGCCATAGATAGCTTTAAGAAGTTACTAGTTCAAGCATTTTTCCTTAATGTAGTGTGAAACTCACTTCTGAAATCCAATCAACAGATTTTGCATTTACTGTAGCTGTGACAGAAGTCAATGGCCTTGTATGTTTTCACCTCTCAAATGCTGTAAAGGTTCAAGCAAAAATGTCTGTTTCAGCAAAATCTTTACATCATAGTAACTAACCCAAATCTGTTACCCTCCAAAACAAACACACAAGTCTTCAGCAATTTGAAGAGCAGCCTAACAGGAAGAAATTCACAGCCTTGAGGCAGAAGCACCACATCTGATACAGGAGTTATAAAAAAATTTTCAAACCTAGAATTGCCCAAAACAAAAAACAAGACAGCCCAGTCTTTCAACTGGGAAGACTCAAACTTAGTAACGGGTTTGCTATATATTTCTGATTTTTGTTCTAAACCAACATATTGATGCTTGAATTAAAGAGCATGTGGTATCCTGTCTGCATAGGGGGAGCAATTTTGAACATCAGAATAGAATTACATCAACCTTAACTGGTTTTAAAAACTGTCCTTCATTTGTCAGGCTTATGTACACTACAAAAGATTTATCTGCCACAAAACAGTCATCTCAGCCAATGATCTCCCCTTCTACATACCACAGAGGAAAACTACTGTGATATTCTGCACTACCACAAAAATAAATACGAAAGGTAGCAAAAGCACTTGGCACACACCGAGTCACACAGTACCACAGAATGGGCTTTGTGATATGAAAGCGTTAATTGCTGCTTTTAATTACATACAACTAACTTCAATGGGAGTGAACACTGCAGCAACATCTACAAACACGACGTCCACCTTAGCAGAACATCAGTTATGAAACCCCGGCCAACACTACTTGTACAGGGATTGTTTTGTTTGTTTGAATCAAATTTTACCAAGTTCTGCCCCATTTACAGAGCTCTGCAAAAACCCTGTAAGACTGACGAGCTTTAAAAAATATAACATGCAATAGTAACCATGACAATAAGAAAAATGCTTTTGCTAATCTTTTTCTTTCAGCTGACAATACTTTCAAATACTGCAGTTTTTCCACTGGATGACAACTTTTGTTTTTTGCTCACTATGAATTCTAGGCCTCCCATTCTTGTAAACCTGCAACTTCTGACCAAGGGAACAGCAATTTGGGGTGCACTGATAACATGGGATGGGTCCTAACTGTGGTAGGATGGACATCACCTGTTGGCAACTGTTGTACTTCATTGTTGCACGGAATAGATGCATGAAAATTACATTTTAAGGTAATTATTCTGCAAGTAAATGGGGAATCTAAAGGAAAACAAACAAACAAACAAACAAACAACAGAGAGGCAGAATGCAGATAGGATATTCCTCTGGAGATCACAAAACTGCTGAGGTAGGTTAAAATTTGGCCCCAGGCAGGCTGATCACAAACTTTAAGAAAAAAGCCTGGGAACTCCTCTGCACTGATTTTGTCTTGGTTTTGTATTAAGTTGGAGTTCTACCCAATAAAAATAAAAAAATAAAGATTCTTCAAGGATTTATCTTTGCTCTCTACTATTTCTCCAACCGGCTTGCTCACCAAATAGGACAATGCTTTCAAAAGATGTATGGGGAAAGGATCTGAAGTCATGTATTGAAAAGTGACTAAAGGGACGATTTTCAAAGGCATTAAGATATCTAAAGATGCATTAAGCACTTAAAATTTTCAAGACTGCCTGGGCATCTAACGCTTATTTAAATCACTTAGTCCTTTTTGAAAATCCCAATGGGCAGTTATCTACATTTTATGTGTCTGTATGCCTTTGAAAATCTGTACCATTAAATACTTAACAACCTAAGTCCCCCTGGCTTTTAACGGGACTTTGAGTCCTAAAAAGTGTAAGTACATCTGAAAATTGGTCAAGCCACTCTCTCTGGTCTTTTTTTCCTTTCTTTTAAAGAAGCATCTCCTAATGCTTATCCATAGCATGTCAGTTAAGAAGAGTTTCAGCACTGTCCAACTTACACACTGTACTGTGCACCTTTGATTGGTTTTATGGAGCTACACGAACAAAAATCCAGAGTACAGACTGCATCCTCAAAAAAGACTTTCTGAAGCTCCTAAAAAGAAATGAAATTCCAATCTGTAACCCCAGTGAATGCCCCTCAAAAAACACGTTTTCAATAAATATGACCCCAAACGAGTATCACTTAGGCTGATAAAGAACCAACATCATTGTTTAATACCCATGCATCATATTCAAAGTACGCAAAAAAGTTCTGAAAGGCAGCCAAACAGCAACAAGAAAAAAAAAACTAACAGAAAAAGGAGGAAGTTGTGAATAGGCTCTTTTAAAAAGCAGCAGTTCCAGAAAAGAAGACAAGCTTTACTTCTGAATTTCCTTAAAAAAAAAAAACCCTGTATGAAATTATAAAGCATTCCCTTATGCAAACATTTCAAAGATGTGTCTTCTGCTCTTCTGTAATGTCAATAGGAGGTAACTTGCAGTGACCAAATTCCCAAAAAGGAACTGACTTGTAAATTGGGAACGCAGGGAATCAGATTGCCACCTACAGGAAAATTTAGCATTTATTGTCAAGAATGACTCAAAAAGAATAAAAATTGCCATCCTGCCAAGCATTCTTTCACTTCAAAACCAATTAGTCTTTTCTTTTGTGCAATTATATCATGAGTTTCTTAAATCCAGGAAGCCATTGTCATTTCTTTTTATTTAGGAGTACTGCTTGAAAGTTCCGTAATTTAATTACAAAATCATGTGTCAGTTAAAGAATTTTAAGTCCGCTTACCTGATACAATTGGTGCTAGCCTGAATATGTCCGATAGTCTGCTGTTAACTGGCTCATAAGGGGAATCTTCAAGTAAATCATTTCCTAAAGACAAAAAAATATTTGGGTTTTTTTCTTAAGCAAGAATTCAGGACAAGATTTTTTTGCTTACTTTTACTCCATAAGAGTGAAATGTACTCCCCTTTAATCCCATTAAAAAGTTTACATGGCTACTTCTCAGAGAATTACCTATAAAAACACCTGAAAGAAGCTAATTGGTTATCCCTGTCACTAGATCTCTCCTTCCTCCTTGGGTAAGGTCATAATTTGCAGAGCCAGCCTGTGACATCACAGGGGCTGTCCCATCTCAGGCCAGGAGGAGAGAAGCTGTAGCAAGGGGGTTCCTCTTCATTCACCCTAACAGCAGAGCTCTTTCCTAAAGAAGCTCAGCTAACAGCCCAAACCCAGCATCTTTGGTATGAAACACTCCTACCAAGACGCTGTTGGAAGAGAAACTTTTCATGATGCAGAAAATGTCCCTTATTACAGTCAGCAAAAAAAAAAAAAAAAAAAAAAAAAAAAAAAAAAAAAAAAAAAAAAAAAGTTAAATGGGGAGCACACTGAAGTGAGAGACTGCACCTTCAACTCCAGGACCACAGCAGAACAGGACTAAAAATGATGTCTCTCCTATGAGGACCTGACTGCTCTCAGCAGACTAAGAGAATTTGCCTTATGAATATGAATAATAGAGGGGTCCTGAGTCAATCACTGTCATATCTCTTCTAACTGGCACATCTATATGTTGTAAGAACCATAAACTTTGGGGTTTCTTCTGCCTCAGCATACCCAGGGAATACTGCTAGTAATTACAGGCAAGGAAAAAATAAACTTTTACTTCTAACAATCTTCTCTTCATATTACATTTAACTTTCAGCAAAAAAAAAAGGCTAAGAAACTAGCTCCAGCGTCCTGGGGTCTTGTTAGGTGAGTCCTAATTAAGGAGTTTTAATATTATTAGGAAAATGTCTCCAAATGCCCGTTTTTGCAGCTCTCGCACAGGCTCGTGCCCCTCTCCTTTGACGCTGGTTTGGGAGGGTCGCTGCCTCCCCTGGAGGGAGCCCTGGCTGTGCTTTCCCGGCCCCGGCGGGGCCAGAGCGCCGCTGCCCCGCTCCGGGGGCTCTGCGCCTCGCCACGTACCCTGCAAGCTCTGGTACATGCTCCAGTAAATGCGCAGGCAGTTCTTCTCCTTCTTCATGCCCCTCTTGCAGCGGCAGTTGTACAGGGATTTCTGCTTCAGAGCTTCCATGGCGCTTCTGCATTCGTCCTTCGCCTCCAGGCCCGTGGCCCGGCTGAAGTTGCTCTCTTTGCCGGCTACACACTGCCTCAGTGTCCTGAATTTAGTACTACAGCTCTGCTCCTTCAGACACTGATCGCTGGCTTTCACGCAGTCCAGGCGGTCCCCTCCGGGCAGCCCGCTCACTTCTGCGGACAAAAGTACATCTATGGAGAGGAGACACACAAAGCAACCCGCGCTCTCTCAGGGATGGGGGCTCTGGCACCCGCGCTCCGGAGAAGCATCTGGGAGGCAGCGGGCACCTGCTCCCGCTGCACATGCAGCCAACCCCAGGGGCAGCACCTTGCGAACCTCCTGCCTTCATGCTACGCCTGAGGAAAAGGCACGCGGGGGTTCCATGGGCTTAGATCCACTTTCGGGGGAGTCCAGGGACACGGTATTTTCTAACCCTGATGGCTGATTTATGAGGAAACACAAAAAGGAAAGACAACCCAGAAGGGTTAGGGTGCCTGACAAAACAAGCATTTGTTATTCCATAGATCCACTTTGGTGAAACAAATCAGCTTTCCATTCCGGGGTTTAACTGAGGGGTTAAATATTCAGCCTCACTTTCCACAAGAGCTCTGCTGTAATTTCACTTACATCCAGGAACAACCTGCTCAGAGAGATAAGTATCCTCACTGATTGATATTAGCCTGTCTTTGCGTCAGTCACTTTTTACAGGCTGTAAACATTTTTGCTTATTCTGTATGTATAAAGGTAGAATTTCTTACTTTCCCCCCCTCCCCACTTCTCTCCACGTATGATGCTTTTGCAGGAGAACAAAGCAAATTGCATTAACTCTCTCGTCTCCATCGTGCCCCCGTCATGCTCCCTCAGACACATGCGGATGGAAACGCAAACCTCTCCCCTGGAAAGGAAACCAGTTCGGGCTGCAAAGCACTACCAGTCGGGCATGATGCCAGGTTCAGGTGAAGATGTAATCCTTCAGCTGGTCATGTCATCCCCCACCCTCCCCAGGCAGCCTTATTTTATTTAAATGAAAAGTTTCCCTGTAACTTGCGAGAACCCAATTTAACAAGAGGCTAGACAGGCAAGTACCGAAGTCTGTAACCTAACAGAGCTTTAAACGTAGACCGGGCTAACTGATGTGAGGCAGAGACATAAAAACTACTGGAAACTTCACTGTTCTGCCTAAACAATAGACTGACAAGCATCAGCCTTCCCGGTTCCATAAACCCTATGCTTTGCTTTATGAAGCGATGTGCAGACCGAAATCAGGCACCAGCAACTTACCCACTAAGGGCAAAGCGAAGTACAAGAGAACGAGAAACATCTTGCTGTCTTCGGATGGTTTCCCCAAACGGCTTGATGTGTCACAACAAAGATGATCAGCATGTAGATATTCCAATACCGCCGAGGTCTAAAGGCTCCAAGTTCAGATCCATTGAATTCAAGGAGGGGAGGAAAAAAAAAAAAAAAGCCACCAAGCAAAAAAACCACGCAACCCTCTCTCCTCTTCGCCGCTACCACCACCGGCGGCAGGAGCAGCGACGCAAACGCTGAGCTTTTCCCTTAGATTTCAGGTCTGAGCAACCTGCAGGCACAGGCACTGACTCCAGTGCGGGAGGGAGAGGCGCACGCACGGGTATATGTGTGTGTGTGTGTGTGTGTGTGTGTGAGAGAGAGAGATGTGTGTGTGAATGCGTGCGAGCAGCGAGCGGCAGCGGGGCAGCACCGCCGGTCGCCTCCTTGGGTGGGCAGCGCCTGTTCCCGGGGAGGGACCGAGAGCTCACGGGGNGCGCCGCGCGTCCTGCCCGCAGCCTCCGCGGGGCTCCGCATCCCCGCATCCCTGCAGTGCGCGGAGCGGTCCAGCCCTCGGCCGGGGCCAGGCGCGGTGTATCGGCTTCTGCTTGGCTCCCGAATAAACAGAGCGAACATATGTCCCGTATTCGTGACAGATGGCTCAGACAGAGAACTATTTAGTGGTTTTCCCACAGTTGCTACTATGCACCGCTCCCCGAAACCCGACGAAATGCAATTAGCCTAAAATAGCGTCAGCGTCCAGATTTCCTTATTTTCATATGTGGCAAATTTGATTCAGGTGTTTTTATGCAACCTGGCTGCAACCAAATGTGTTGTTTTGGCGTTATCTTTTTCCTTTTTTAAAAAGAAGTCAGCATATATGTTCCTTGACAGTTTTGTCAACGGACTGTTTGGCCCATTTGACTCAAGGAATTCGCTTCTCCTTACAATAAATTTTGCTTAAAGGAATTTGGGTTGCCTCATGAGATGGGAGATGATCAGGCTGGCCACTTTAATAGAAAAAACTGGATGGCAGATGGAGCGAAACTGTTGTAAGGTACTTCAAAACACTTATTTAAAAGCTTAGCATATGCCAGGATATGCAGAGTACAACATTCATAGAACCCAAATGGAAAGGACTTATTTTTGCTTGCTTTGAGGTTGTTTTTTTTTTCTTTTTTCCCTCTGTTGCCACTTTTTCTTAACAGATGGATTTGCATTTGAACCAAAAAAAAAAAAAGAACCCCAAAACCCAGGACCCACAACAAAAATAAAACAAACAAAATCCAACAGAACCCGAAAAAACCTGTGTAAAGTACTGGTTCTCTCGGTGAAATTGCAATAGGGACATTAAGTTGCAACTGGTTAAGTCACAAGTTTTGTGCTTTGGTTGTTTAATGTGAAGGGGCACATTGCATTATATGGTCGCGAAGTCTATTATCTGCTGCACGTACAAGGATGTAATTGGAGGAACAAAGACAATGACCAGATTTCTGGAGTATTTCAGGATAATTAGAAGGTGCTAAGTTGGTGATAGCATTGACGATTCAAGACAGCTTCAGCTTTTCAAATAGCTGGTATTTAATGAAGCAAGTTGGTCTTCCAAACACTTCAATAGAAATCGAGCTGGGTAATACAGAGAGATGATTTCTTCTTCACTGGTAATTTTGACATCATTATGGCACACGATAAGCTCTGTATAGCAGTTATCTGTGTATCTAACACAAAGGTAGCACACCTCCTGTCATTTAGAAGCCTAAGTCAATAATAGCTACAATATTCACAGCAGAGGATAGCAACTGAAAATCAGCCTGAAATCCAGGCCACTTTTTACAAAACCAGTCATGCATTAATGTCCTGAATACATACATACACACATATATACACACAAGTTATTTGGCATTTAAAAAAGCAACACATTGTAAAAATCTCGGCCTTAATAACTACTTTTGCTGTTATAAAACACAGCTTTTGTGGGGTGTTTGATGTTACAGTAAAACTGAAACTGCATTTTAAGTGTTAAAAGTTGAATAAAATGTTGCTGACAGTTCAGAAATAACAAAACAGCTGGAAAACATGGATCCCAAAATTCTGAATACTATCTAAACACTCTTTTTGCCAATATTTTGACTCATCTCTGGAAAACTACCACCCAAAGTGAAAAAAGGTTAAAAGGTTTAAATCTAAAAAAAAGTTTAAAATGCAACCAGTGTTTGAAAGTCAAGATCCAAGAAGAAAGCCCATACAGTTGCTCAGAATATCCAACTGCTACACACTCTTCACGTTGACAGTAGGTGGGAGACTACTCCTTACAAACCACAAGGACATTTTTCCACAAAAGAGATTACCTTTTTTTTTCTTTTTCATAAATGGAATTATTTAGAAATTTCTGTTGCAGACAATACCCCATAAGCCACTCTGCTGCTGGAGTCATAATCCTTTGGGTCTTTGCACAGTGTTTTCCAACTGCCTTTTACTTGCCCTGGGGTAAAATTAAGTCATTGAATGTTTTTCTGTTTATTTCAGTCAAACCAAGGGCTCCCTTACAATTTGTATCTGTCAAACACTTAACTCATGAGTCTCTTCAGATAAAGAAAAATGAAATAATTAGCCACAAAGAAGTACTTAAGGCAAATATTTTAAATATATTTAAGCTTTTTAAAATATTCTGCTGGTCAAGTTTTATAAAAAAGTTTCTGAAATATTAATATAGCATATAACATAACATATATGCAGCTGGTAAGGACAAACACTTCATTATAGGAAGGATGACAACACAGTCACCACTGGATTATTGTTTAAAGGCCATTACAGTATAAATAATATGGAAGGCAGAACCAACTACTTCGAGTTACTTGCTGCCAGTACTTCAGTCTTTAGGGAGTTGTAGCTACTGGTTTCTTTCCAGTTGGAAGGTGTTATACAATAGCTGGTTTTCTTTCACTGGAAACTTTTCACAAAGAAAAGACAAAGTAGTGTGGATACTGGGGTTATTTGACACTAAAACTTCAGTAAAATTAGTGCTTCAACCCCTTTTTATTCCAAGTCAGTCAAGGTAATCATAACCCCTTACACTGGGCAGTTTTAAGCTTCCTGTCACCTTGCAGCCTGGGTCCAAATGCTCTGAGTGCAGCAACAGCATCAGGTGGCAGCAGCCTGTGTCCATCCAGGCCATCTGCTCCTTGAGCCAGCCATACACAGCAGGCAAAGTCAGAACTTGCTGCATTCAGTCCGACTGATGTCCTTCTGCCTCCTCCTCTGCATGTGAACTCATGACAGCCAATCCTGGGAGGTGTCAGGTGCAGAGATGCCTCCCTCAAAGGCAGTGGATGTTGCTTTGCAGGCAGTTCCACGTGCAAAGGCTGCAGTGTTGGAGCGCTGCGTTGGCTTGGTCTGGCTGGCGGTGGATCAGATGACACTGAGCTGACAAGGAGGCTGAATTAATCCATTGCAAGGCCCAGGGTTATAGTGCTGATATACCATCAGGCCTGCAGATCCCCTTTGCCATCCCTGCCGCAGACCTCCATTTAAAGACTGAACTCTGCAAGAAAATATTGAAGTTGGAGCCACTGAGCCCAGGGAACATTACACAGTATTATTTGCAGTGCCGCTAGGTATGTGAAGAGAAAGTATGCTGAGAATAAGAACAGTGCCATGAACTTTAAATACAATTCTTAAGGGAGTGAAGAGGTGAAGCTAAAGCTAAAGCTGAACTAATGAGTCAGATCTAGCAAGTGGGGGAGAGCAAGTGATGGGAAAAAGTCTGTGTGCCATGGGAGCACAAAAAGTAATGTTTACACAGGAGGCTTTCTTCAATAATGAGAAAGGGAGAATAGAGAAGTTAGAGAATTACTAGGGACTGGGGGAACACTCTGAACTGCATTTTTTGTCTTACATTTATCTGCTTACCATGAAGCCAAAGTGCCTTTTGGTGGGAATAAGGCAAGAAGGATTTGCTCAAGGCATTAAAGTTTTGTAAAGGGCAGATTAAATAACAGCGCTCCAAAAATCAATTTCGAGGGGCTTATGAAGCCTTGAATGGGCTTTTGCAGCACAAAAGCAAGATTGAGTTTTTACTGAACCTGTCATTTATTTGGGTTTAGAGCTTTCAGTAAGTATCAGAAAAAACATAAAACAAAAGCAAAGTAAGCAATGAGCATTCACACAGCAATCAAATAAAAACCGTGGAGGTGCAATCTAGATTACTAAGTGACTTAATTGATGCAAAAGTTTAAGAAAAGAAAGTCACCGTTTCACGTCTGCCACCCCCCACCCCCTCTCTCTGTGCTTTCATCAGGTCTGGTAGTGAATTCCCACAGCTCTTCTTGGCCGGGAAGTTTTTCCTGAACTCTGTCCTCACCAGAAGTTGTGCTGATATACTATCAAGCCATCTGGAAGGAGAAAAAAAAAGGAAAAAAAAAAAAAAAGAAAAAAAAAAGGAAGAAAAAACTAAAGGTACACAATTCAGTAGAATAAATACAGAAACACCGAAAGAGTGCAGTGTAAGTCAGAGTTCGTTGTTAAGAAACAGAACATACTGGTACTGTTTACCCCTAAAAACATGAAAATGCTGATGAAACTGCAGCTACTTGTGAAGGTCTGTACCTTATAGAAATGATTCCGTTTAACTTTAAGTAGCGCTACAGAGGCATGGACTCTGATATTTGCCCGAACTGGTAAGAAAAGTGTTGTTAGGAGAGGCCAAGCCCCGGATCCCTGGATTTAGGGCTTTTTGCGTTAAAAATGGGGTAACGCCGCCCCCCAGCCGCAGGTAGGGACAGTGCAGGCTAACCCGGGAAGGGATTCCTGCCTCCGCGGGAAACGAGGCGCAGAACTCCGTGGCACAAGGGGATCCAGCAGCACAGAGACTCCATGTGGCACAGTTAAGTATAAAAGATGACCAAACAGTGAAATATCGTCTATTAAACAGTAGTAATTCAGATGTCTAGGGAATAGAGCAATACAGTTCAGATGCTACAACAGCATCATTTGGAACCTCAGCTTCAGCTTCAGTCGGTCAGAGCACGGTGCTTACAAGGCCAGGGCTGTGGGTTTGATCTCTCTATGGACTCATTTAAGAGCTGACTCTGAGTCCCTTGCAGCTCAGAATATTCTGTGTTTCTGTGAAATATGCCAGCAGCATCAACCTTCAGCGTCCCCTGGGCATTGGCAACCAATGTGAGTCAACCAAGGCCACAGTTTGGTTTGGTAACTTGAAACCTCCCTTTTGTCTTTAAAATGTCACTGTTCACCATAAGTTTGGTCTTGTGTAATCCCTTGCATCCTGAACCACAGGACAGGAAACCCTACCTTACACCACATAAAATATATGTACATTAATGAACCTCATCTTTTTTGCAGAAAAACTAGAGCTAGGAAATTACTTTTTCTAATTGTCTATTGCTGTAAGAACAGAACATCCACACTGCTTTAAAAATATAACTGCATGAACATTTCAAACCGTTGAAATCAGATTCTCGATCTGAGAAAATCCATGTTAAAATGAGAATGTTGGTATCTTGTATTTGTGTGCTGCTTCACTTACGCGTAGATTAGTTTTCCTCCCATTTTTAATTGAAAGTGATGAAAATTCTGTGTATAGAATGGTGAGTAAAGGTGGCGAGATTTTCTGTTCAAACATGCACAGCTCTAGTGATGGGTATTCAGCTTCCCCTGTTCATGCTACACAGGATACACACACACACTTACAGAGCAAAGCACGTTAAATCAGAGAGGAACATTTTGCTTTCACTTTCTGTACATATCTTCTTCGAAATTGTGGGACTAAATCTGCCCTGACACCTGCCCTGTGTAGGGAAGTCAAAAAAGATGTATGGAGGTTAAAGTCATTTTAGAATTTAGTGACCAAAGGCAAAATTATCATCTTGGATTTTCAAAGCTGTATTTTCTGTACATTTGCTAGAATAGCCCTGACGAGTGAAATAAATTTTTCTCCTGATGGTATCACCAAAATTGTAATTTTATTGGAAGTTTCTCAAAAGGTTAGTGACTCTGTCAGTGTTAATTTCTGCAATCTCTGTTTCATCAGTCTTCCTCTGAGGTAAGAAATTTTGGGGACAAAAAGTCACAAGATATTTATATTGGAGGTGAAAGGATATCAAGGGAAAATGGAAGTGGAAGAAACTAGTGTTGTGAATGCCTTGAGAATTTTCCTGAGGAACCAAAACTGACTATTCTCAGATACCTGTAATCAGCTGCATGTCACAGTATTTCTAGTACAAGTGCAGCAATATTGGGGGGTTTGTTGTTTGCTTTGTGGGTTTTTTTTTGTGTGGCAGGTGGATGTTTTTGTGTCTTGTTGGGATTTAAGGAGGGATTGTGTGTTTTTATAAGTTGCTTTTTTTGTTTGGCTTGGGGTGGATTTTTTTTTGGGGGGGGTGGTTGGGGAGAGGTATTTGTTGGTTTGTTTACACAGTTTTAAGAATAGCTGCAAAAACTTCAGAAAAATGAAAAAACAGATCAGAATTTGAACTCCCAGGTTTAGTCATAGAAGATATTCAATAAGTAAGGGATAAAAATGCAGTATTTCTTGAATCAGCAATGTCTCCTTAATTAACACATGCTTCTTTAAATATAGGTTAGGAAGAACCTTATGATGAGATAATTCTTCTTTAATCCAATTGATTATCAGATGGAAACAGCGTTGAAAACCAAGACCTGTTTGTTCTATTAAAATACCCCATAATCCCATTACTTGGCTTCTCTGCTGCTGCTGCAGAACTCTGAAGGAGCAGTGCCCACACCAAACGTGACAGGCCACTCTGAAAGCCTGAACCCCAGCTGATGGTGTTTGCTGTTTCTTCCCTTTTCTGTGAGCATTCATTGCATCAACTGCAGCTCTGTCTGTTCCGGAAGTTTCCCTGGTTTAATCGTGTGATGCACAGTTAAATCTACAGCCCTTGTTTTAGATGGATGGAGTTACCTGCTGTAAAGAAAGCTTTTCTGCATGTTTGCATCTGTCCTGCAGTTTCAATGGCAGGCATAATTCATGTGAAAATCAACAATGCAGACTTTTAAACTTGATCTTGAAAGTTTAATTTTTTTTTAAGTTACATTTACATGTAACTGTGTTCTGAATATCCCAGAATAAAGTGTATCCTAACTCAGCAGTAAAAGTAACCCCATATGAAGGACTCCACACTCCTCTATCCCTCTATGAGGGATATGGATATGGAATTACTTTTTCTCCACACCAAATCCATCCCTGAGAAACATAAAAGCCATACTTCTGAACTCGGCAAGAGCTGTAGACATGAGCAGTTGAGCTGTATAACTTACTTTATAAATCACAAAAAGACTCGGAATCTTCAGCCCCAAGTAAGGAAAAGAAGTAAGTTTCTGATGAACTCATTTTCATAGGAATTTCTGAGTTATTGATTTATGCAAGAATAGAAAACTGTTTTCAGACAAAATGTTAAGATAAAATGTAAATACTTTATAGTAAATTTAAGGCTGTAACAAATTACCTATACACTCACAGTGTGATCCCTCCAAGTTTCTGACTTGTTTTATTATCCAGTAAAACACTATTTATAACAAAATAATGCAAACTTGTTTTAACATGTACAGTGATGGCACCTTGCCAGTATGAAATGTGAGCATGATGTTCACAGAATTGCAAAAATCCAAAGCAATTGAGATTAATATAACAGTTTCTGAATTTGATTATATTATAATCTTTATGACTGGAGCTAGTCAGAGGTTGTTTGTTTTATTTTCTTAAATTCTTCTAATTCTTAAAATATTTTCAGTATGAAAAAAAATAAGGTAATAGTTGTCACTATCTGCGAGTTCCATTCATCACCAAAACAATGCTATTTCCTGTGATTTTTGAATTTGCCCCTTTTTTGCAGAGCTTCAAAAAAGAACCAGTTAATATTGCAAATACAAAAGTTATATTCTTTTTATAATTTAAAAGAATATTATTCAACGTGTTTATGTGCTTTGTGACGTTTGTCCATACCCACTTCTAATCTACTGTAAAAAGACTGAATTAAAGTAATATGCTAACCCTAAAGTACAAATCACACAAATTTCAAAATTATTGATTTCTGACAGTGTTTGCAGGCATTAAACAATACTTTTTCAGACATTTAAAATAGCTCACTTTGGCACAGAGACACTGTACTGAAGAAAAGCAGAAAATGTACTGACTGCCCAGTCAATATTCATTTAAAATTGAGCTTTAGATCTTTGCTAAAAGTGAAAAAAAGTTAATTTTTAGAGCTCTTTTTGTCCCATGGGATGCCCTCTTCCTCGATGCAAATCACCATATTCTTACCATATTCCAAGGTCTCACTTTTGCAGAGAAACCCAGTACCTCGGTAATTACAATGAGCAGTGAAAAGCTGTACTGACTCCTTGGAGTTAGACAGAGTAGAGTTTGCTTTCCATCTTGTGTGTGGACTTACAAATTCAGCCCTACTCAGGTTTCCAACAGGGACCTTGAAAGGGAGGCGACCAAACACTGCTGCTCCATCTGAGGTGATCTGGGACATGGGTAAGCACACAAGTAAAATCACACGAAGGTGAGTGACTTGCTGCCAACAGAGGCTGGGGACTTTTTTGATGTCAGGAAACTAAGGCTTGAAAGCACTGATGTTTGTATCACAGTTTTCCTGTGGAATAAAAGGAGAATAAATATTTGATGACAATAACTTAGAGAAGAGCAATGAAGAGGCTGGGGCATGTTAGGAGAGGAGTGTTATAGTATCTAAAATGCTTACAATGAAATTACCTTCAAAAATCCTGTGTTTCTGACCAAAACTGAAAACAAGCCAACTTTAAATGACTAGTCTGGTTTTGGCCATGTAGAGTTAGTAGTTGTTACAGTGCTGAGTTTGGATTTAGGATGAGAATAACATTTATAACACATTGATGTTTAGTTGTTGCTGAGCAGTGCTCACACCATACAAGGACCTTTTTTCTCTGCCCCATCAGCGAGGAGGCTGGGGGTGCACAAGAGAGGGGTCACAGCCAGGACAGCTGACCCCAGCTGGCCGCAGGGATATTCTGTACCATGGCCCATCATGCTCAGCATATAAATTTGGGGGGTAGCTGGCTTGGGACTGCTGCTCAGGAACAGGCTGGGCAGCATTCTGTCTGTGGCAAGCAGTTGTTTTTCATTTGCATCACTTGTTTTCTGGAGGGGGTTATTTCTCTCTTTTTGTTAAGTTTTCCTTTTCATTCCAATTTATTATTCTGATTTTAGTTATTAAACTGTTCTTTTCTCAACCCACACTTTTCTTGCTTTTACTTTCCAATTCTCCCATCCCACTGTGGCAGGAGGACTGAGGAAGCAGCTGTGTGGTGCTTAGTTGCTGGCTGGGGTTAAACCACAACAATGACTCAACAAAAGTTTTCAGCTTAAATTTAATCACACAATTTATTGGGAAAAAAAAAAAAAAAGGCAAGCTAATTTCAACTGGATTTATGTATCAAAGATGATAATGAAAGGAGTTTAGATTTATTTTACTGCTGCTCCAGATGGTACTCAAAAGGGCCTGAGAAGCATTGGAAAAACTATTCTCTGTCTTTGAGGGATTTGAATTTGGAAAGTTCTGTATTCCAGGCAATTGCCGACTATTTCTTACAAGGTTCCATGGCTCGTAACTCTGGACTCCTCAGAGACAACCGGATGAAGAACAAAGGAAAATTGATTTGGTGATTTTGCTGTTTGCATCACTAGCAGACAACTAAGCATTTGTTTAATTCACAGAAAATTGCACAAGAGGATTTTGGAGGATTGGCAGCTTTAGAGATATGAATTTTCTATAGATGTCTCAGGCCAACTCCTCACTGAAAGATAACTTACTTTTCAGTGAAGATTTATATAAAGTAGTAATATTTATAATACTTTTATAAGATTTTTATAATTTGTCTTAAAAGATAATTTATCAAAACAAGACAAAAAAACCAGATATAGACTTGATTTGACTTGACTACTATTTCCTTTGACAAGAAACATAAGGAGAGGGATAGACTGAGTAACAGTAGATAAAACTGTCATTTAATAACCTGTGCTTTAAGAAAAAAAAAAGAAAAAAGAAAAAAGAAAAAAAACCCCTCTAAAACTTCGACTTCCCAGATTCTAATCTTACCATTTAAGAAAAGGCAGTCCCCTTCTCCTGTACTTTGCACCAAGAAGGAATATAAAAGGCCTGGGGAATGCAGAATAGAAGGGCTGGCATGTGGACCAGTTGGAAACATTTCTTTTTAGGGACTGTATAAAGAAAGTGCACAAACAAATTTCCAGTTAAGCTTTCCTGGCAATGTCAGTAGGGATCCAAAGCTTTATATCCCAAACTTTATATTCTGACACATGATCTCGTCACCTTTATTAATTTATAAATTTCCATCTGGAAGTGGTTCAGGTCCCTGCCTCCATGACCTTGTCAGTAAGCAGTTCCAGAGCTTTGCACAGATTGCCAAGAGCCTTCTTTTAAATTTGTCATTTATTCATAATTGTTTGTAAGTATCTGATCTTGAAATAGTGTTATCCTTTAACATAAAAGTCGCCTTCCCTCACATCTCCCCCCACACATACTTATAAAGAAAACCATATGCCCTTTCAAGCTTTGTTTTGCTAGATAAGCTATTTTCATCTCAGCTGCGAAAACAGGTACTCCTTTCCCCTAACCAGCCCACTCTGCACCTGCTGTGCATCCATGTGGGTCATGGGAACTGTAAACAATATTCTTGGAGTTGTCTTACCAATGCCTTGTAAAGCAAAATTAACACTTTGTTAACAGTCTTCAGTGAAGATTCTTCACCCAGTATACCCTGAAACTGCTGCACGGCCATGACACAATGGTGGCTCATGGTCCACCCCAGCTGATTAATGCATTAAACCTCTTCCCCTCACTATTGACACCAATTATCAAGACAGCAGGTTTTACAAAAAGAACATGATATTAATCCCCAAGCACCACCCTCTAGTTTCTGTACTATTAGGTTTCCATTTATCAGTCCATGAGGTCATTTATTTTTTCTGATATGCTTGTCATTCCAATTTTGTGCCATCTCTTAATGCCATACCCATTCTCCTTCCTTCACCAACTTCAAAAAACATTACTTAAATCAGTGCCAAGATCAGTCCTAGAGGAATTCTACGAGCAAACTCCTTTCATTTTGATATTTTCATTTTTAACAGAACCACATTTTAATATAACTCTTTACTAAGTTCCTCTTCCACCTTCAGTGCTTGCATTAAAGCTCATCTTTTCCACTCTTAGTAACTTCCTACAACAAGCAACATAATGCCTTATTTTGATCAAGGTAGATTACTTCATTACTCTTCTCTGGGACAATTATCTTATCAAATAAACATATTAAGTTAGTCTGATACAATCCTTCCTTGATAAAATCATGTTGTAGTTTTTCCCACTTTCCATTTACTTCTGGGTTCTAGATAATTTTTTTTCATTCAGAATCTACTCTAAGACCTTGCTTGGTGTTGAGGTCAAACCATCACACCTGGATTTTATTTGACCACCTCTTTTCATGAATACAAAAAATAACATTATTAGTCTTTAGTTGTATTGAGATAGCCCTGAGTTGAACAGATACACATAAAATCCCTACAAATGCATTCAGTGCAAATCAGCATTGCAGGATTCCTCCAGTGCCCTGAAATGGGCTTTGTTTAACCCTCTCCATTTTTTGGCAGTAAATAGGTTCTGTTTAGCTGAGAGCTAATTTGGGGAAAATTCAATTGTTCTGTGTCCGTTTTTCTTTTTCCTGGCACTGGAGGATCTAACAGCATTCACAACCAACAGTTGCTTTGAAACTGGCATTTAAGGTACATTTATTTATTTTAGCAGTGGAAGAGCAGAGTTAAAACACCATCAACAGTAGCCTCAATACGATATATATTTTAAAAGAAAGAGGAATGGGCCAAAACATGCATGAAAACACATATGAAAGCACTGGGTGTTATTCAATTTTTTTATAAACTCTGCTGTTTCAACTATGGATATTAATTTTATATTCAAAGAACTGACTTAGTGCAGATATTTTAAATATTCTGATTTCTTTTTCAAAGTGAGAAAAATTTAATTGTTTTAAAAAGAGTAGCATTTTTGCCTCTTATTCACTTTCCTTCTGTTATCTTCTTTCTCAAAAGACAAGCTGTAAAAAGATGAACCCGGCAGAATTATTTATATACTTTCCACACAATCTGTGAATAGACATGTTTAATGCTTCTGGAAAGAAGTGACTGTAAAACAATGCAAATTATTAATTCATGAATGTGGCACAATTGATAATACATGCCTACTGCAGCTGTGACTTTCTACTCTACTTGAATGGAATGCTTTTATTATCCTGCCTGAGCTCTGAGTCCTAGCAGATGTGTGCAGATGTGTGCTATGAAGCCTTTGAAAATTTCAGGATTAAAGGTAGCTTGTCTTCCGAAGCATCAATGGGAAGGAATATGGAAGGGATAGAAACCTAACTCTGGGTTCTCTTTTTTTATGCCACCTTTAAAAAAGATGAAATTACAGCATAACACCAGGATCAATAGGCAGTAAAGTTTATGTAGTGTTTTTTATCATTGTTAAGTCTTTATTAAATATGTACCTCCGCCTGCAAAGGGCTGTGCAGAATGAAGAGGGCCCAGTTTTATAGAGATATATTTATAAGATTGGATTTTACAAAGCAGCTTGTAAAACCTGCTGGTAGAACATATCTTTTCCACAATATCCTCAAGGAAAGAAGTATTCTGAAAACTGTTCAGGATATTTTGAGGAAGTGGGGACATTAGCGCTTTTTTTCTTTTTTTCCTTTTTTTTTTTCCTTTTTTTTTTCCTTTCTCCCCCCCAGAATAAATGATTAGAATTGAAACTTTCTTAGAAAACAGTTTGTCACTAAAAAATACCATCTGGCCCTATTTTGATAAGAGGTTTTATGAGACCATGCAGTTTCAATGCAGCAAGTTTTCAGATTCAGGGTCTATGTTGTTGTCAAACTGAGACAGCCCTTCCTCAAACCTTCTCAGTCTGGGCATTTGCATGGAATCTGGAATAACTGCTGCTGCTGCTGCCTAATTTAGCCCATGGACATGTATCCAACGCTTCTGAATGTAGCTTCCATTGGGTGCCAACTTAGGGGTAACTACTATTGATGTAACGAAAAATACAATTTCCCATATAAATAATTAAGAAAATTTACTATGAAAATGCAAATCCAACGGTGTGTTTTGTTCTGTGATATGCACTCCAGATCTGAAAAATATTTTCTTCATTAGGCAAGTTACTACCCTTATGCCAAGATAAATAAGAGCTCAGATAGATGTTTCAAAATGAGAGCCTCATTTGTTACTTATCCAAATAGTACAGAAGAGCAGAGTATAAAAGTTTTAGGATAGACTCTCTGACCCAGTAAAAGAAACAACTGAAACCTATCTAAGACTCTAAACCACTGCAGAGGAACAATGTGGATACCTGTATAACAGCACAGTTACCAATCAGCAAAGAAAGCAGGTGGTGTGTTGTCTGACCAAACAAAATAGAAAACTTAAATTTAAATCCATAAAAGAATAATCTTTGCTTTAGTAAGCTAAAGGATCCAGTGAAGCCTTTCCAGATGGAATTAAACAAAATCTTGGATATAAGACTCAAACAGAGCTATCACAATGCAAATAGCAGGCTTTGTCCTTATAAAGAACATCTGTTGTGAAGTTGTTTACATTCCTACCAAAGTGGAAAAGGGTATCACTAATTCTCCATTGCAGCTGGGCATGTATGGGGGAGTACAAAGTTACTGCTTAATATTTTTTAATAAACATACAGAGCTTTTCACTAACTCACAGTTTTTTCACCTGAAAAAGAAATAGGGATTTGGGGCAAAGAGAAACATTCTCATTTCTCATTACACTCATTTCCATATAATTTTCCAGGGATCTATTTCTTTATTTCCCATTGTTTTGTATTCTATTCCATGAATTTTGTAGTCTTACTTCCCTCCTGTTACAAGGAGGAAACAGGATGTCCATTCATGACTGCCTTATTGAGCACTCTGTTAGAAATGGAGAGCTTCCAGCCTGTGAGTCAGGAGTTTGCTCTCACTCTTCCAGAGATAAAAACCTCACTGTTCTTAGCCTGAGTTCCTCAGGAGATATGAGATAGGCCATAAATTATAGGTTATTACTGCATTTTAATATTTCCCTTCTCTGTTGTTCTGCTCTAAGTTTTTAGAAGTAGTTGAGGTAGTTAAGTGGCCAACAAGAGCAGGAGAAGCAGCACACAAAATATTCTTGATGTACATTGAAAACACTTTATTTGATGTCACCAAGTTTCATTCCTTGCTGAATTTTAACAATTTCAAAGAAGTTTTGAATAATAGAGTTAAAGCCTTGCTGTTGAGAAGTGGCATTATAAAAATAATTTTTAATAAGTCTGTGATTTTTTAATGCTGATTTATGATAAATAATTCCTGGGTTTCTCACTGTTTGTGGTTCCTCTCCAATAGAATTGCTGCTCAGCATTACATTCCAAGTGGCTAGAGCACTCTGATATATATTTGTGATTTTAACATATACATACACACACACATACATAGGCTATTTCCTGTAAAGGAAATAACACTTCAGCACTGAAGGCAAACTGACAGCTGTGAACTTGTGCCACAGAACAATTTGACTTTATTCCTTCTAGTGAGGTAGACAAAAGTAATTGTCAAATACAAAGACCACCAAGAGCAAAGGAAGACCGGAGAAATGTAGGTTGGTAAGAAGGTTTGCTGTAAATAAAACTGTTCAAAAGTAAGCAGCGTAGTTTGTATATGGAAAAAAAATAATACTAACAGTGCATAAGACCAAAAGACAAAATTTATTTGTAACTATAATCCTACAATTTCTAGTCCTTATCGTGCATTTCTTGTAGTGACTTCTTATGAAGACCATATTACATCATCTAACTTTTACTCTACCATTTCTTAATCTGAGTGTATATGATTTAGACATAAGTTACAGTCATATTTTTTTATATTGTCTTGAAATTACAAGCAAAATCTTTTTTCTCTTCCTACACAAACTAGAGAAGAAACTTGTGGAAGAAACTTTACTATTAGCACAGCAGCCTGATTACAAAGGGCAATTAGTAATTCTGAAGAACACTAAAAAGACATGACCTGATTACAGCACAGTGATTAAGATAGAGATATAGATTAAGATGTACTGATATGACCGACAGAATGAAATTAAAGTCACCTTTCTAGCAGCTAGTGATCTACCAAAGATCTTATGCTTTGCAAAATTTCGAGTCGAGCAAAGGTAATGCACGATTTACTTTTATCCTGAAACATTCAGGTTCGTGCCATCTCATCCCTTTCCATGGGAGCCAGCAACTGCACACCTTTGATCTGATAGACTTGATCCTGATTCTGAAACCACTGGTGTATGTTTCACATGCGTGGTTACATTTACAGAATCCTGACTTATTATTGTGAGTAATTAGCCATATTAAAAATCAAGCACATGGCAAATAGCTGCAGAAGTCAAAAGCTGTGGAGCTTGATGTCGAATACTTGTCCCACTGAATTTTACTCTGAAGGAAACTCTTAGAGAACTGTTAATCATGCTGAATGGTCATTCTCAGACAGTGAGAAGTGCAGTTGGAGTCAGACTCCTCTTTCTGGGGAGAACAGCTCCTTTGCCATAATTAGAGGCGATGAAGAACCCTCCACAAAACACAGTCGCTCCTTTAATAAGTGACACTGAACTCTAGCCCAGCCTACAGCAGCCTTCTCAGCTTCAAACACAAAAGCAGTCAAGTCTCAAAAACTTCAAAGAAAGCTTTTCATTTTATTTTCTCCTTGATCCACTGATAGAGCAGTTCATTTTCTTGGATTTTGTAAAATGACTTTTTGACTCATCAGACCTGTGTAACAAATCACTGTCTCAATCACCAAATGTTCCCATTTGACTCATCTGCTTTTCCTTTGGCCTTTGGGTAGGAAGCTTCACTTCTGAAACATTTTCTAAATTCACTTTTCTGAACTCTTCCCCCTCAGTTGCACTTTGTGCCATTAAAAAAAATAATTGCATTTCCTGCAACATGTGCTAGTTTCAGAGTTTTAAATTTCATCAGAATCCACATTTTCTTTCTTAGAGCAATGTCTTTCCTTTAAAAACCATCATTTTCTAACACACTAACAGCTGTAACATGGTGCCTTTTAAGCAGTAAATGCTATAACGTAAGATTTTTCCAGATTTCTGTTTCATTCTGCTAACTTAGAACAGCTTTTTCATTAATGATACATTTGTATTCCCATGTTTATTGTTTTGGGTTTTGGTGGTCAAAACTTTCTAATTTCTGAACTTTGCTGCTTCAGTCTATGCTAAGACAGTATCTCCTCTGAGGAAAACTATAACAACACAGGACTGTCAATAAACCTAATATTTTTCAGTGTTAAAAAGGCTGGAAATCTATAAAGTTTCATTCCTCCAAGCTTTTTCTGCCTCAAAGCAAATAGGCAAACTTCACATAATTATTCTCCGCATGGAATGCAGTCAAGCCTTCCCAAGATGTAAAAACAAACCCTGTAATGTGAATTATATTTTCAACCAGGTGCTTACATCTCCAGGTGTACCATTCAGTAATGTACAAATCAGAACTTCACAGGTTCTCAGAATATTGTAAATTTTTACAAAATTATGCTCTAGAAGAGCATGAAATGGGCTGTGTTGTGACTTTTGCTTACTGGGACTAACTGGAAGAGAAACACTGCCCATTTTACACTCACTATGAAATGCAACTGAGCTGAGTCTGATCACTGTAAGTTCCACGTTGTCAACCTTACCATGTTCTCCTGTGTGATAGCAGATTTTAGCCTATTTCCCTAACTTCTCAGGTTAGACATCAGTCTTCAAAAGATCAGTAAATCTGCGCAGATGTAACATTTAGAAAGGGTGGTGGTCACTCCATAGAAAAAGGAAGCTGTAGAGAAAAACAGCTTCTGAATGGCAGAAAACCAGTGTGGAGCACATGGTCCTAGAGACTAAAACCCCCCAGATGCTGAGTCAGAACCGGTTTGACAGGAGTGCCCAAGTCTGATGTGATTCAGTGTCATCTGGCCCTTTCCTTCCCCGATATCTTCTGCTCCTGCTATGCTGTTTCCCTGCCGGCCTGTTCCCAGTGCCTGTTGTCCATGCAGGCTCCCCGAGCCCGTCACCCGCATTTCCCTCTGCTTGAGGTCTGCTCCCACTGCCATTTCTGCAGCCCTCACGTCCCTCCCTGTCCCCATATCCCCTCAGCCGTGTCCCCTCAG
>WBMY01008202.1:5508-19263 GCA_013397315.1 Donacobius atricapilla
TGCGCAGCTCCGCGGCCCTGGGCGGCCCGAGGAACCTGCTGCGGAAAATGCTCCGCAAGAATAAGTAGGTGCGGGGCCCTCCCGGAGTGCGGGGCCCTGCCGGGATGGGTTCTGGGCCCTGTGCAAGGGGGGCAAGGTGGGCTGTGGGGCTCGGGCACTCCAGCGGCCCCGGAACCGCGGAGGAGAGAGAGAGACACCGACCCCGAGCCGCCGATCTGAGCCGGTCGGCAGCGGCTGAACGTGTGTCCAGTTGGCCAAGAAGGCCAATGGCCCTGGCCTCTATCAGCAGTAGTGTGTCCCGCAGCAGCAGGCCGCTGATCGTCCCTCTATGCTCTGGCCTCGGTGAGGCCAGGCCTCGAGTGCTGTGTCCAGTTCTGGGCCCCTCAGTACAGGAAAGACATTGAGGCAGGTGCTGGAGCGTGTCCAGTGAAACTGGGGAAGGGTCCGGAGCACAAGTCCTGTGAGGAGCAGCTGAGGGAGCGGGGGGTGTTCAGTCTGGAGCAAAGGAGGCTCAGGGGAGACCTTATCACTGTCTACAGCTGCCTGAAAGGAGGCTGTAGCCAGTTGGGGGTTGGTCTCTTCTCCAAGGAAACAAGTGACAGGATGAGAGGAAGTGGCCTCATGTTGCACTAAGGGACATTTAGATTGTATATGGGGAGAAATTTCTTCACTGAAAGGGAAGAATGGTCAAGCAATAGAATAGGATCCCCAGGAAAGTGGCGTAATTGCTGTTCCTGGAAGTGCTCAGAAAACATGTAGAAGTCATGCTTTAAAGACATGGTTTAGTGTTGGCCTTGGCAGTGCTGGGTTAATAGTGGGACTTGGTGATCTTAGCCCTGTTTTCAAACCTTAATGATTCTATGAATCTAAAGAAACCTGAGAGCTGTTCTTTTCCACCCCCTTGCCATCTATGTGCAGCTTCAGCTGTGGATGGGAAGCATTGTTCTCCACATCCCAGCTGTGAGGAGAGAGAGCTACCTGCATGAAAACCTGGGTGTTGTGTGCTTTCAGGCAGGTGGAATATTAGTTACACAGGGAATCCTTATTTCTCTGAGCTGCTGAAAGATAAGGCTGCTTTCCTTTTCTTTTCCCAAAAGAAAGAAGTCGTGGTATGACAGCCCTACCCTGGGATCACAAACAGTAAGTGCAAGCTCTTAAGGCAATGTGTTTATTTGTGCCTGGAGAAACAGACTTGTGTTTCTGCCATTGATTCTAACTTTGAAGCATTTTCTGATGGAGAAATAGCAGGATTTCGTGAACAAACAGTAGGACTCCAGTCTGACTGTGACAGGATTGCCATTTGGCTTTCCATGGCTGTTTCCTCTTCTGTGCTGTCTTTCATCCCTGCCAGCATCAATGCTCGCTTGCACACTCCTGAGTACTGACCCAAATTAAAACTTCTATATAGGAGTTTAGTTTAATGATTTTTTTAAATGTTTGTTTTTGCAAACAGGCAAAGCTTTTCAGTCAATACATGTTGTATTTGAGAAAACAGATCTATGGAGCTTTGTAACTTGCTACAAAATACAAAAAGAACTTCAGAAACTTTGACTGTAGTACATGAATGTCAAAGATTTTGTGAACAGAAGTATTCTTACTGAAACACGTGATACCTAGGACCTATATAAAGCCATCACAGCTGCAATAATGAAATAAGAGCATACTTAGTAAAGTGCATGAAACTGTATATAGTTGCTAATAAAAATGTGTAACTACTGTTTAATGTGTTGTTTGTTTCTTTTTAAAGTTGTATAAACCAAGCAAGTTGGACTTTTTAATGAAAAATGACCTGACAAAAACAAGGAAAGAAGATAACATGCGTTGCAGAGTCTTGAATGGTCTTATTCATAAAGCTGTGTTAGAGATGGCAACTACCTGTGAAATCAGTCAAGAATTTTATGATCTCAAGCTGGAAATCTGCAAGGCAAGTGCCAAAGCTACTGCTTGTACTGAGTCACTCTGATTACGTTGTGAGGTTGGCATGGACGTGCCAAAGGAGCTCCCCTGGGTGTTGTGATGTGTGCAAGAGGAGTTTTACTGCTTTGCATCTGATGTGGCAGAGTGCAGCAAGATCAGGCTCTGGAGTACACACGAGCAGAGCTTAGCCACTGTAGTACCTGGCTTAGGAGACCTTTGCCACTCTAATACAAATGCAATTCAGACCAATTAAATGGTGATTTTCCTGATATGACTTTTTTTTCTGTTACTCAGACATAAACTCTTTGTCTTACCCTTTCAGAAGGAGGAGCTTGGTTTTACCAAGATAAGTGTATTTTTCTAAGAACCTGTTCTTCTTGCAGCTGTGTGAGAGTTGTCACCTCCCTGTGTCACTCACCAGCAATGTTACTGGCAGAAGACCAGTAATGTCTTGCAGATGTGTGAGATTAGTTCAAAAAAAAAGCAAGCGTAAGAAAATTTCATTGTCAAGCCATATCCGATAAAGAATTGAGATTCTATGTAATTGTATGTAGTGGTGTCATAATTTGTGCATTTGAAAGGGACGTTAGAGCTCTGATACAGGAACTAAGTCAGTCGCCACATTCTTGTTGGTTTGCGGTTTTTATCTGCTACATTTGCTGTTCTGTAAAGATTAAATTATACCAGTGTTTGGCTTAAAACCTTGGTGGCCTTGGCTTTGATATTAGTAGCATGGAAAAAAAGGTACCTCATAGCTGCATCTATGACAAAAGGTTTGTCATTCATGACTGGAATAGATGCTTTTGCCAGCTGAATTAATTCTGTTGTCAGACAAGTGTTCAAAATTTCATGGGCAAAATGAGTCTTTTGGCTCTATATGTGCAATATCCTTCAGAGTATTTCTGTCTCTCTAGGGCTTTGGGGATTGTTTGTCTCAGGTCACATGTCTGCATGTAAAAATGCTGGCTGGTGTGGGCATGACACAGCACTTTCAGGAGTCATTGCCGTAAATTAAAGAACTTATAACATGAGAGAGGGAAAGAAACAGCCTTCTTCCCAATACAGTACAGATTTTATACCTGCAGTGTTTGTGCTGCACTGGGACATGGCTGGGCATAGATCAGTCCCGATTTACTCATAAATGGATTCTGGTCTGATATCATTACTTCCGTTATCAAAAGAAATTTCCTGGTAGGCTTTCTGCAATCCATCACTGACTTCGTTGTATATGAAGTGTGTGTCTATATATGTGATTTTAAAGACAGTAGCCTTTTTTACAGGTGTCCCTGTCATCCAACTTTTCGGCGTGCCGTGTGTACTGGAACCCTGCTTCCACTATGGAGAAGGAAAGTTATGTTGAAAGTGTGCTGCGAAAGAGTGCTCCACGAATACGGTACTGCTGTGGGATAGACAGGCCACTTCCTAAATCCAGAGCCATTTCTTCAGTATTTCTGACAATCTAGACCTGACTTATTGGGATGCTTTAGGGTTTTAGGTACTTGGAGTGGAGCCTCACAAGGAAGGGTGGCTGTGTCAGACCGGCTGTGTGATCTTTTGCTGGAGCACAGCTGGCTTATTTGGCTTCTGTGCTTTCCCAGGGCAGGAGTGGACTGAGCAGAAAGCAAGAGGAGTGTGGGTGAGGTCTCACTCTAGTGTCCTGGTGGTGGTGGCAGCTGGACAGGCTGTGCAGGACAGTAGCCAGAACAGGATGCTGCACAAAGGACTGACAGCTGCAGGGATCTCCTTGCATATTCACTGGACAGTTCTGAGTGCTAGGGATGATTTGGGCCTCCAGAAGGGATGACTGGTATTACAGAAATTCTTCACAATACTGATACCAAAAAAGCCCCAAAACTGAGAATGCTACCATGTATTGTAATGCTTTTGCCCGTTTTTCCAACACAGAGTCTAGTGATTTTTCACGGCACCATTGAGGTTTTTGTCTCTTCCCCCCTTTCCTTGGCTTTTCCTCTGCTATTCAGCCAGTCCGTTGGAAGTTCAGGACTTCACCCACGTGGCAGGTGGCGTAGAAGCATACTTGTAAAGCCATTTCCTTTCCCCCTGTTTCCCTAAGCTGTGCAATTCCCGCTCCAGCATAATGCTCTCTTCTACTCCACAGCTTCCACTCTTTAAGAAGGAAAGATGCTGGCTGGGAAGAAGACAAGGGGAGCCCTGTCAGTCCTTCCTGCAGCTAGCAGGAAGGATCAGTTGTCTTGCCCTGCCCTGAGGGCTCTATCCCCCCACTGCTCTTACTGTGGGGATAAGGATACCAAATGAAGGGGGGAAGGACCTGTGCCAGCCTATGCATACAGATACGGACAAATGCAATATCATCGATACTCAGCTGGACCTGCAGCCAGTGGCTTTTGTATGCTATGCATTTGAAGTTAGTTCTGCAGTTATGTATTGCATAGCATTAAACTGAATAGCTCCTTATCAGACTGAAAGTTTTGCAGGCCATATCTTTAAATGTACAGTACTGCTGGATTTCATTTAACACCTTTTACTTGTCCTGGAGATGCTATACTGACACTCATGCTGGTGAATAACTGTGTTTTTGCCAGGTATCTCCTGAACAGTCAGCAGATTGTCGGAAATGTACCCCCAGTAGTATTTATAAAAGACAAAGAAGCTGCCGCTGTAAAAGAGGTAAATCTAGTCTTTGACTGAATGTGCAAATATAGTGACTTAGGAGAGAGCTGATCACCTAGTTGCTCTACCATTTTACATTAAAGTCAGTCTTTCTCTATAGTTGCAAAGATCATTTTAACAAATAACCTTGAGTAAGATTGATGCCTATATAATACGTAGAAGAATTGCAGGCAGTATCATTAGGCCAGTGAAGAAATTAAAAAAAAAAATAAATTACCATTTTAAGGAATAATACAGAGTTGCCCGGTGTATGTGATTATAGAAATGAGGTTGGGGGAGCTGTTTTTCACATTTTAAACGTTATGTGCTTTTAAGATTCAATTGAATAACCAGTGATTTTTTTTATTTTTTTTCCATCTGTGAATTGTTAAAATGTTTGTAGAGAAGTACAGGTCTTTGCATAGGGGATGTGAGCTTATTCATACTACATTTTTTCCTTAACTTTTAAAGTTATCTGTACTATTTCATGTTTCCCATCAAGGTGTTAGTTTTAACTAGTTGACATATTATTAGAATGCTGATATTTCCTAGGAATTTGCTGTCATTTGGACTGTGAAGCAAGATCTGTAAAATAGTGAGATTTCCAGAAGAGAAAGATGACACCAATGAGTAGAATTTGATGAGAAATGTCTCCTCAAGCTATGGATGTGAACAGAGGTTGAAAAGAACAGGTTCATGTTTCTGTGCCCTGAAGTGCCTTATTATTTATAATAGTGTTGCTGTTACAGCCAATTACTGTTAGACCCTTATGGGCTCCTGCAGTGTGCATGAGCAGAGCTGGAAGGGATAAAAAGAATTTCAGATCCTCTGGAAATGCAATGAGCTGCTTGAACTTTCTGTGATCAGAAAAATTCTGAGTTTCACAGAAGAAAGTAAAAACCCTCTTTATATCCCTTCTGTCAGGGAATGGCACCGGGGAGCAGATAGATGGATCATTTCCTTGCACTTTGCAGATCATCATATTTATGTCAATCTTGGTTTCTAAGTATTGTAGCTAAGGGAAAAAACATACAATTAAACTCCTAGAATAGTACAATGGATTAGAAGGGAATTAATGTAAAGAAAAGCTGAAGTGAAATTTCAAACAAGAGAAAATTTTCACAATTACTTATAGTCTGTAAGCATGGCATATAATAGATTTGTAGCATTTACTGGTCAGATGCCATGTTAAAAGGGATTTGGGAACTCCATAGTTGCCTATAAGAGAAATGCAAACTTGTAGAAAGGGAGAAGAGGTGATAAAAATCTCAGTGTAAGGATGTTATGAAAAAGGATTTACAAGACTGAGGTAAGCACAAATAAACCAAAAAATATGCATGTCAGACAATCCCTAACCAAGGGTTCATAATGCACATAAGGCAAAAAACTTCGTAGGAATCTCTGGATCCACTATTTGACAAAAACATCCCAGGCAAGAAGGATAAGCTTCCATGTAAAAGAAGGAAAAGGCTATTTTGAAGTGGTTTTGCTAAATATTCCAAACATAAGAAAAGAACATATTTGCTGTTTGATACTTGTCTGTTTCTTGAGTAGTTGGGAACAAAGTAGATTTAAGCAGGACCCCTAACATGTGCTGCCTTCATGTGTTTACAGGTCGAGCACTTACTGGCAATTGCTGATTTTGGACCTCCAGAAGAAGAAGAAACATCTCAAGATGATTCAAGGTGAGTCTTTTTGGTTCAGAATTGTACGAGTGTTCGTTTTCATCTCTGCTGGCCAACTTAAATTGGGAATTATTTGATGTAAGGTTTTGATTTTAATTAGATGTGTACATTGTTACTCACAGAGCCGATACTTGTTCTGGTATTAGTATCTTCGTTTTTATAAGAGAAATATATGTAGAATTTCTAGGATTTCAGGACATGATGTGTTGATGATAATCAAAATTTTTAAAATGCTCTGCAGCAGTAATATTTGTTTCTTGCTGATAATTGTCTCATGAGGATGAAAACTGCATTTACCAGTACTGCTCTGTTTGTCCACTTTTTTCTAATGTAAGTTTGGTTTGTTATATATGGATTGCAAGTTTACTGGCAAATCTCCCTAAACTAATTTAACATTCTTCTGGGAGGAAGTTTTAACCACTGAGGGATGGGGCTGAACAACCTATTGGAATAGTGGTTCTGTGGACTGGATGCTCTCAAAGCCAACAGCCTTTGCACCTGTGTGCTGCAGTCTGTTGGTAGAAATGCCTTGTGTGCCTCAGCATCTCACAGGATGGTCTATCAGGTGCAAATCAGAAATAACTTCCTGTGGAAAGTTATTTCTGTGACAGATTTCCCAAAGGGCACCTAAAACTTTCCTCTGTGTCCTGGGGAAATAGTCAAGTCCAGCATAAGGTGTCACATCCTCTGATGTGTTTGGGGCACAGGCTACCACTTGTCACTTCTTGGAAGAGCTGGGAGAAGTCTTGAGTTCTTTGGGGCTCCCAGGTCCAGTGCACACCTATGTACACTTTTCCCAGAGACAAGCAGTTTTGCCTGGTATGTTGTTGCTTCATTAGCTTTCTCCCATTAAATCTGTTGACACAGACTGCCCTTGGACACATGATACGGTGATATCTCTTCCCTCATAACATAGGGAACACAGGGCATTAATAAAGTTGAACTGAAAAGTCCAGTTTATTTCTGTGTTACTGAAGCTGTCAAAAATAGAAGTAAAAAACCAAGCCAATACTTGTTTTCTTTCCCACAGTAAACTCTTCCCTTCAACAACTCAATCTTCAGATTCACCCATGCGACCTAATCTGTTTGGTATTGATCATGAACTGCTGAATAAACAGATAATGGACTATAAAAAAATGAAAGTGTCAAGACATATAGAAAACATTGCCTGGACAGAGAATGATAAGCAGCAGCAGCAGCTTTCTAAGATTCAAAAGAAAATGAAAAAGAAAAAAGCAAGGAATCCTCCTGACGATGACGATGTTATGCCACAGAAACACTTACTGGACAGATACGAAGCTGATTACTGGGATGATAACACAGAATCAGCCTTAGACTATGAGATGCAGGATGAATTACAGGAAGAGGTGAATGAATTGGAGGTGGAAGATGACAAAACTTTAAGTCAGTCCATTGGTAAACTGAAATGAAGTGAAAAAGCCACTCCCTTCAAAATTAAGGCTGCCAATAAAAAAAAAAGACTGCCACAGCTACTGAAAGATTGATTTTGTACAACATGTTTACCACTTTCTCATTCAAACTAATAGATTTGCCACATGTGAGCAGGTTTGCTAACACAACGTATGTGCTGGCAAAGAAGTGCCATTAGTGACATTCTGTTAACCAACTTTCAAGCTGCTGCAGTTGAGGGACTTCCAACCAGAGAGCAGTTTTGTAATGATAAAATATACCTATTGCAGCACTGAGTTAAGACTTCATGCAGTTGTGTTGGTAATTTCCAATAAAATTATGGTTTCTATATTGCAGTATTTCTTTTAATTATTAGTACTATTTTTTATTGACCTGTATAAAAGTTACCACTAAGTGATGGTGCCTGTTATGCTGATATCAGGAGGGAAGAGGGAAGCAAAATAATGACAGTGGTGTTCAGCTTCATCACACAGAGACGAGGACAGTCTTCTCTAGAGGACCAGTCTAATGGGGGAACACTTTCTACAAGAAGCTGAAACTCATTGAAATGATGGTCAATAAAGTTACAACCCTGAAAGAAAACAAATTTATAGCTGTGCAAGGGGAACTGCAATCAGAAAAATATGGAGAACTGCTCAGCCATTTGGTAAAATTAGGCAAAACATTGACTGTGACTTAGAAAATGTATTAACAACTTGAAAAGCAGAGAAAGAGCAGCAGGGAGGAATGTCCCAGAAACTGAGATTTGAGAATGAATAGGGAATCATACAAAAAGTGAGAATAAAGCTTTCTTACTAAAAGCACATAAAAAATAGCATGAGTGTATAAAGTCAGAAGGCTGCAAGCTTCAAAGAAGTTACTATGAACAGTAGTAAAAGAGAATTCTACCAGAAATACAAAAAATTTAATTCCAGTAGATAATGGGGAGGTAAAGTCAACACAGAATCACAGAATGGTTTGGGTTGGAAGAGACCTTAAAGATCACCTAGGCCCAAGCCTCTTGCCTTGGGCAGGGACACCTTTCACTGAACCAGGTTGCTCAGAGCCCTGTCCAACCTGACCTTGAACACTTCCAGGGATAGGGCATCCTGGACAAGCTTCTCGGGACAACCTGTGCCAGTGCCTCAGCACCCTGACAGAACAATTTCTTCCTCATATCTAATCTAAATCTACTCTCTTTTAATTTAAAACTTAGGACTTGCCCTGTTACTACCCTTAAAGAACACTGAAATCATCAGTCATAGTCAGTGCAGATGCATTAAAAAAAAAAAGTCCAATTTAAATAATTTAGTATCATGTAATAAGGTCACCTGCCCAGCAGATGAAGGGAATGCAGTGGGCATGTGGTTTTTCCACGTTTTTGTAAGGTTTTTGGTACTGTACCTCACAGCATCCTTTGGGGCAAATTTTCCAGCTGTGGGATGGTGGGTTCATGGTGTGTTGGGTGAAGGTCTGGCTGAAGGGCAGAGCTCAAGGGGTGCAGTGAACAGGGCCACATCTGGCTGGTGACTGGTCTCCAGCGGTGTTCCTCAGGGATCAATCCTAAGGCCAGTTCTGTTCAATATATCTCTCAGTGATCTGGATGCAGGAGTTGAATGCACTCTGAGCAAGTTTGCTGATGATT
Organism: Donacobius atricapilla; assembly: GCA_013397315.1. Classification (NCBI taxonomy): domain Eukaryota; kingdom Metazoa; phylum Chordata; class Aves; order Passeriformes; family Mimidae; genus Donacobius; species Donacobius atricapilla. The sequence continues at coordinate 14,797 of WBMY01008202.1, forward strand.
CCAAACTGGGGAGTGCTGCTGGCACCCCAGAGGGACAAGAGGCCTTGCAGAGGGATCTGGGTAGCCTGGAGCATTTGAGCAAACATCAATGGCATGAAATTGAACAAGGACAAATCCCTGGTTTTGCACCTAGGAAGAAGTAATGGCAGGCACAAGTCTAAATTGGGTGAGGAGTGTCAGGATAGCAGCCCTGCAGAAGCGGTCTGGGGGTGCTGGCTGGCAGGAGGCTCAACAGGAGTCAGCAGTGGGTGCCCAGGCAGCCCAGGGGACAAGCCATGTCCTGGGATAGATCAAACACAGCTTTGTCAGCCACTCCAAAGAAGGGATTATCCTGCTGTACTTGGTGTTGGTGTGCACCCTGAGTGTTGTGCACCCTGAGTGCTGTGTGTGCTTCTGAGCCCCATCATTTCAAAAGGATTTGAAGGTCCCTGAATACATCCAGAGGAAGGCATCAAAGCTGTGGAAGGGGCTGGCAGGGTATCCTGTGAGGAGTAGCTCAGGACTGGGGTTTTCTTGTTTGGAGAGAAGGAGGCTGAGGGGCAACCTCACTGGTCTCTACAGCTTCCTGAGGGGAGGAAGGAGAAAAGGTCCCTCTTTTCCCTGGGACACAGTGCCAGGTCATGTGGGAATGGCTCAAAGCTGTGCCCCTCAGAAGAGTTTCAGACTTGACATGAGGAAGCATTTCTTTACTCTGTGGGNAATTTAGTATCATGTAATAAGGTCACCTGCCCAGCAGATGAAGGGAATGCAGTGGGCATGTGGTTTTTCCACGTTTTTGTAAGGTTTTTGGTACTGTACCTCACAGCATCCTTTGGGGCAAATTTTCCAGCTGTGGGATGGTGGGTTCATGGTGTGTTGGGTGAAGGTCTGGCTGAAGGGCAGAGCTCAAGGGGTGCAGTGAACAGGGCCACATCTGGCTGGTGACTGGTCTCCAGCGGTGTTCCTCAGGGATCAATCCTAAGGCCAGTTCTGTTCAATATATCTCTCAGTGATCTGGATGCAGGAGTTGAATGCACTCTGAGCAAGTTTGCTGATGATTCCAAACTGGGGAGTGCTGCTGGCACCCCAGAGGGACAAGAGGCCTTGCAGAGGGATCTGGGTAGCCTGGAGCATTTGAGCAAACATCAATGGCATGAAATTGAACAAGGACAAATCCCTGGTTTTGCACCTAGGAAGAAGTAATGGCAGGCACAAGTCTAAATTGGGTGAGGAGTGTCAGGATAGCAGCCCTGCAGAAGCGGTCTGGGGGTGCTGGCTGGCAGGAGGCTCAACAGGAGTCAGCAGTGGGTGCCCAGGCAGCCCAGGGGACAAGCCATGTCCTGGGATAGATCAAACACAGCTTTGTCAGCCACTCCAAAGAAGGGATTATCCTGCTGTACTTGGTGTTGGTGTGCACCCTGAGTGTTGTGCACCCTGAGTGCTGTGTGTGCTTCTGAGCCCCATCATTTCAAAAGGATTTGAAGGTCCCTGAATACATCCAGAGGAAGGCATCAAAGCTGTGGAAGGGGCTGGCAGGGTATCCTGTGAGGAGTAGCTCAGGACTGGGGTTTTCTTGTTTGGAGAGAAGGAGGCTGAGGGGCAACCTCACTGGTCTCTACAGCTTCCTGAGGGGAGGAAGGAGAAAAGGTCCCTCTTTTCCCTGGGACACAGTGCCAGGTCATGTGGGAATGGCTCAAAGCTGTGCCCCTCAGAAGAGTTTCAGACTTGACATGAGGAAGCATTTCTTTACTCTGTGGGTGATCAAACCCTGGAACAGGCTCCCAAGAGAGGTGACCAATTCCCCAAGCCTGTCAGTGTTTAAAAGATATTCGGACAATGCCCTTAATACCATGCTTTTTATTTTGGTCAGCCCTGAAGTAGTCAGGCAGTTGGACTTGATGATCATCCCTTATAACTCAGTTCTTTGATGCAATTCTATTTCATTCAATTCTATTTGATTCAATTTGATTTGATTTGGCTCTTGTTGTTTCCTCTTCCTTTCCTTACCATTAGATGCTCAGGATATCTTGGATGGCATTCCTTCCCAGCCCTACACTACAAGAGGGAATGGAATGGGCAGTTGTGTCCCTGGGTGTTGGCTCTGTCACTCTGCAGGAAGGAGGCATGGACCTTTTCATGGGGGTGAGAGCTTTAGATCACCCCGAGAGCATTTGATCACCTGAACACATATGCAAAAAGCACATGGAAACTATTTTTTTGAAAGTCTTCTGTGTTTATCCAGTTTAGCTGGGCTTCCACAGGATGGAAAAACCCTGCATCTCTGACACTTAGATCAAAGATCTAGGCTTTGAGAGCAATCCCTCAGTCAGGAGCAGGAGGTGCTTCAGAACTAAATGGTTACCAACTATTTGATGTGAGCAATACATGTTCATTCCCTTGTGGATTTTTTTTCCTCCTTGTACTCAGGTGCAGAAATACCTGAGCTATTTCCCTTGGAAAAACCTGTTAAAAGTGTCTACAGGAGAGCACATGATCAGTGTGGGTCTTCTGCCAGGGTCCTGGCTGTGCTTATAGGTTCCCTCCCCTCTCCACCCCCCACTCCTGCCCAGGGCTCCAGGGTCATATTCCAGCTCAGCCTGAGTGATGCTGTAGGTCTGACACTGCAGAGAGCTGTTTTCCTGGATAGAACACTCAGATGTGGGTCATAGCTTGTCATGCACAACTCTGGGCATAATATAGCAGAACTATTCAGTTCTACTCCTACTCTATTCCATTCCATTCCATTCCATTCCATTCCATTCCATTCCATTCCATTCCATTCCATTCTATTCTATTCTATTCTATTCTATTCTACTCTATTCCCTATGCTCAGCATGGGTCAAATAATGATGGGACTGTTATTTATTTGCCTGAAATACCAAGACTTTTTCATCTTCAAAAACATGTTCAAGGACACACATCTGGAAGATTACAAAGGGATATAGTATTTTATTTTTGTATCTGAATTTACATTATGTAATTTTTTTTAGTATTTCTGAATCTGTTTCATAGCTGATGCTTGCAAGCATTAACAAATTCACATGTAGCCAGGAGCAGGCTGGTGCATTCTTCACTTAGATTGAAAAAAACATCCCTTGCAGTCTAGCAAAGAAAAGCTACAGAGGCACAGAGAGCAACAGCGGGAATACAGGCCAAGCAGTCCCTGTTTCCTGAAGAGTGAGGAATGAGAAGAATGAGGATTGGTACTGACCACATACAAAAGAAGAAAACAAAGAGGTGTGTGGTACCATGGGATATTATCCAAAGAAGGACACATATCTATGACAAGCACACTTTTTGCCTTCCAAAATGTTCTCCACTGTGCTTCTTGGCAAAGGATGAATGAAATGTGCTCTTGTGCCTGCCCCACACTTGTATTGTCCTCTGGAAGAGCTAAAAAATGGCAGTAAGCCATTTGGCATCCAGCCTCCGGATGGGGCAGCAAGCCTGGAGCCCTTCTGAGCAAGGAAGGAAGGTTTCCAAGTCTGTTCACCAGAAGCAAGAACCCCTCAGAAAATGTAGCAATGTGAAGAGAAGAGCTCACTCTTGCTCCAAGCCTGCAGTGGGCAGAAGAGTCAGAGGGACTCTTGTAAGGATGGGTAAGGATGTGGCTGGCCGGATGGCCATTCAACCCCGAAAGGCCATTGTTTCTCTGTAAGAGTCCCTACACACCTATAAGATAGTTGCCAAAAAGGAATCAATTTTTTTTTCTTTTTCCCCACCTGAAACCACATGAGATTGTCAATAAGATAAAATTAGTGATGATATTCATACACAAAGGAATTTCATTGTTGGGATTTTTAAAAATTGATAAACAGTGCCTAAAGGGGGCTAAAAAGAACTAGAGAGGAACTTTCTACAAGGGCATGTAGTGAAAGTACAAGAAGAAATGGCTTTAAACTGACAGAGAGAAGGTTTAGATTAGATATTAGGAAGGAATTCCTTACTGTGAGGGTGGTGAGACAGTAGAACATGTTTCCCAGGGATGTGGATGCCCCATTCCTGCAAATGGTAGTTATGTATAGAAACAAAGTGCAACTTAAGGCTTGAAGAATGTCCTAAATTAGTAGTAAAAGAATGTGGAGAAAAACTGCATAGTAATCAGGAAATTAAACTGAGAGTTTGAGGGAATAAGCTCAGAAGGTTGAAACTTTGTGACCTTTATGATGGGGCATTGCTGGTCTAATGGTTACAGACACTCCAAGAGGGTAGATTTAGATTAGCTATTAGGAAGAAATTCTTAACTGTGAGGGTGGTGAGGCACTGGCAGAGGTTTTCCAGGGAAGCTGTGGATGCCCCATCCCTGCAAGTGTTCAAGGCTGGGTTGGATAAGGCTTTAAGCAATTGCCCTGCTTATAGGAGGAGGTTCTGGAATGACATGATCTTTAAGGTCCCTTTCAACCCATGCTTTCAACCCATGCTGTTTTGTGATTCTAATATATATATATATATATATTTATATATTTTTATATATATATATATATTTAA